>JAKEYF010000214.1:0-99016 GCA_021527775.1 Lactarius sanguifluus | reverse complement strand
CTATGATGACTACATCAGTCACTGGCACTATGAGGACTATGCCCAACCCCCAATCCTGCCGATTCTCCCGTCTTCTAGCTATTCCGAGCTCAGTCATGCTCTCGTGGAGACCCCTCCACCGGAGTCTCAACCCATCCGAGTCAACCACGGCTTATTGCCCTTCCTAGCCTTCCAATGCCATCCTCATCCTCTCCTAAAGATGGACAATCCGAGACCCTGGTTGGATTAAACTCCGTCGAAGCCGAATACGCCTCAGGCGAGGTTTGTTCTCCGCCTCACGTCCCGTGTCATTTATGCTTACCTCGCGGATAGCTGACGCTCTCGCCTCGCGATACCGGGGCAGCTTGCTTATTCACCTGGCGCGCGTAACCCCACGCCGCTTTCCTCGTCGTTCTCGTCGTCCGATATCGGGACGCCAACATCGAGCATACACCTCGACACGAACGCGGCAAGCTCGTCGCAGGTACCAGCGCCGGCGTCGGCGCTGGAGCCCATGACCGGCGTGTTGAAGTTGCCGTCGACAAAACGGAGCGCACGGCACAAAGCTCAGATGGCTGTGCTTATTCTGTCATGAGCGGAAGATCGCATGTAAAGCGCCGTCTGTGGGAAGCGCATGCAAGTGAGTGGCATTTTTTAATTTCTGATGGGCGAATATCGCTAACCCCGATTGCAGCCAGTGTGTACTGCGCTCACGCAAGTGTGAATACCCCACTGTGTCCCGGCGTGGGCTCCATAGGCGCCGTGATAATGGAGGCAGCCACCACAAGGAATCTGAGGACGCAGATAACGTCCGTCCCTAATCCATAGTTGTTCGCGATCATCCTTTCCATGCTTCTTTCTTTCTTTCCTTTCCTTCTTTCATTTCCCACGCATGCACACGCACACACACGCACACATTTACCCGGCTTTAATATGATAATGTATCTTGATCACTTTACTTTTGCCATTGGTCGGTTGTATATAATGCTCGCATCTCTCATCTCACGCTCTGGATTCCCCGTTTACTTGCTCGCATTAATTTACACATCGTATGTTTACTATATATACTAGCGTTGACATCCCCTCATCTTGCCTCTAGGCAAGAACGTGTCGCCACGTCCTTCCGTTACCTTCGTGAAAGCCATGTGTTCCAGCCGACGACTCTGCTCCTGCTCGACTCTACTGCCTGCTACCTCGTTCGCTCACTTGGATGCAACTGCTGTGCTGTTGAATTCGATTTCTGAGCCCGGTATCTACCCTGCCGTCGATCCCCTCGACTCTAAACACAAATACGTGTCTTTCCGCTAGGTGACCCCCAATGGCTGTGTATTCAGGTCTCTCAACGGCCCGGCATCCCTTCCCCTTCAGGGAGGCTCAGAGAACCTCTCGGCGCCTCGTCGCCACTACAGCTCACGGACCTCGGTGCGTCATTCATCCAAAGTTTAACCTGTTTGTTTTCTCTCCTGTCACCATCTTGTCGCCACGACAGCCCACAGACCTCTGTACGTCCTTCATCCGAAGTTTAACCTTTTGTCTTACCTCTTGCCACCTCGCCGCTGCTATAGCTCATGGACCTCGGTGCATCAGGCTCCTTCCGCTTTGACTCATCCGAAGTTTAACCTTTTTGTTTTCTGTCCTCTCAGCACCTCATTGCCACTACATCTCACGGACCTCGGTGCGTCCTTCATCCGAAGTTTAACCTTTTTGTTTTCTCACCTCTTGGCGCCCCATCACCACTACAGCCCACGGACCTCGGTACGTCCTTCATCCGGAGTTTAACCTTTTTGTTTTCTGCCCTCTCGGCGCCTCGCCGCCACTACAGCCCACAGACCTTGGTGCGTCCTTTTAACCTTTTTTTTTCTGGCCGACTCACCCTTATGCCTGCGTCCCTCGTCGTAGGCGCTTGCGGGAGCGACCTGTATCATGGACGCGAGCCTTCACTTCCTATTACTTTCCTTGCTCCGATGTTTTCCTCAACAAGACCGCGTGCTCAGAATTCAGAGAGCGGCTGAGGCACAAAATTCAAAACCCCTGGAGTTCTGCAACCGTATAAGTGATCGTTTTCGTGTGAATTCATGTACTCGTTGTCGAGTTTACGCAATACTGACCAGCGTTGTTCCTAAAGGTTCTCGCAGGTAAAGCAGACGACTCGTATACCAGGTTCATCCGGACTTCAGAGAAAGACCGGCACTGTAGCGCGACTTTGCCGCTATCGGATCTTCGGATGGCAGAGGGGTCCCACAGCGATATGACCTTGCTGATGGGGTACGGGTACGGGTCAGGTCAGCAGTTCTGAACCCGTGCCAAACCCGTACCCGTGGCACGGGTACCCACGGGTACGAGTAACTTGTCCAGTCCACTTACAACGACTCAATTCGTGCAGCTGTTTACTTTTGACCCAGGCCACCTTTCGACCGAGACGCAAGGCGACCAAGGTGACGATGTTCGAGCTGATCTCCACGTGGCTTAGCTACCATATCGGACAAGATATCGGACTCATTCCTGCAAGTCCGAGTCACGCCACATCGCCGCCATCGTTGGACGTTGGCCCATCGATTTCTCTTGCGCCTTCCCCTTGGCCTTCCCCATCCCGTCCCATCCCATCCTTCCACCCAACACAATCTCTCTCTTTCTTCATTCGTCGTCTCGTCCAGTCACCTCACCAAGGGGGTGGCGGGACCGGAAATTTTGACATAACGTCAGTTTTTTTTTTTTCAGGCAGTTTTCGGCTCCCTCCCCCCCCCCATTTCCATATATGGTATATTTAAATCACGTGTATGTGTCATCGGTATGGAAATCGGACATTGTAACACATCAACGCGTCAACACTGACCATCGCACTGACATCAACACACGACATCCTCAATGCTCAGCACTCATCGACTGAACCTAAGCTAAGTGTGATTTCCTCCTCTAACTGACCTGTAACTAACTACACTTTCTGTTTTCCTTTCCAGGTTTTGAATAGGTTCTCACCGCTCGGTACCTCCACCCTTGTCGTGTGCAAGCCCACCATTTCTGCCTCATTACGGCGCGCAAGAGTCGTCTTAACTAATCCATGACTCTAGGCTGCTGCGACATGGGACCGATGCGCCGTGCAAACCCTGCGGCAATGCTACAACAGCGCTGCAGCGCTACGACAACGTTGCGCCGCAGTGCTGCGACATCAACACATCACGGCTACGCTACGACACCCATACGCCGTGCGAGTCGTACACCGACGCTACGAACACCGACTCGGACGTAGCACCGCAGTGCTATGACACCGCCGACGCAGCGCTGCAGTGCTACGACATCAACACGGCGCGGCAACACTACGACACCCATACGCTGCGCAAGCCCTCCGGCGATGTTACGACGCCCATATGCCGCGCAAGCCCTCCGGCGACGTTACGACACCATGCGACGCGCAAGCCCTCCGGCGATGTTACGACGCCCATACGCTGCGCAAGCCCTGCGGCGACGTTACGACGCTGACATAGCGCTGCGACACCGACACAACGCTGCCGCGCTACGACATCAACACAATGCGGCAACACGACACCGACACGACGCGGCAACACCATGACGCCCATACGCCGCGCAAGCCCTGCGGCAACGTTATGACGCTGACATAGCGCTGCGACACCGACACAACGCTGCCGCGCTACGACATCAAACACAACGCGGCAGCACTTCGACACCGACACAACACCAACACCGATACTAACACCGACGGCAGCGAGGGGCTCAGACAGGCATACTAGGGAGGCCTTCATAGTTTACTTGTACAATGACTGTATTACACACATAGGAATTGTCTTGGAAGAGTGAGGAAGCCAAATGCACAGAGTGCGGGAAAGCGACGAAACATGCGACAAAGTAGCGAAGCAAGCGTAGGAAAGTGCAGGAAAGCACAGGAGACACAAGTGGGCACAGGCAACACACTGCAAGGGATCTATAAAGTGTGACAATCACGATTCATCAGCCAGGGAGAGCGCGCTCGTATCACCACTGGGGGACCACTTCCTAATTAGGAAGGTCCAAATTTTTTCCAGGCCTCCACCGGACCACCCCCCCCAACGGGGTTCCGGTCCCGCCACCCCCTTGGTGAGCTTTAAACGCTTAGTCCCCTGATGTCCTAACTTTCACTGGAAAACCTAAGTGCTTTCCGATGTCTTACATGTCTTTGCTACTTATTTACTTATTTCAGCTTTAAGAGAATTTAGTATGCTTATGCTTGTGCTTGCATTTTTGCTCTTCCTTGCCAATTGGTTCGTGAAGTTTGTATAAGCAGAAAATAAGCAACTTAAGAAGCTTAGAGGGCTTATTTTTGAAATAAGCAAAATAAGCCTTCTAAGTTTTTTCTATATTTTGCTGATGCTAGTCGCTGACTCGTTCCTTAGTTCCAAGAGTGGTACATCACACTTAGTGAGAACACAGCAACCTCCTCCACTTGTGCCTCCACCTTCACCCGCATCTGCAAACCGTCGATGTCAAACAAGCCTGGCCACATGAATATCGATGATACAGACAGTGAAAGTGATGGTGATGGTGAGGTCATCGATCCTGATAGACCCTGGCTTGATGAATGGACGGCCTACCTCAACTCAAATGAGGTTATTCCCAAAGGGGTGGGAATGGTCTACTGGTGGGGGGTATGTTCTCGGCCAAAACTCCTAACACATTTGGCTTGCTAACTCCCTCTGTAGATACATGGCCAATGCTACCCGACATGGCGAGCCCTTGCACATGACTACCTTGCCATTATGGCATCCTCAGTGTCGAGCGAGAGTGCGTTCTCAGCTGCTGGGATCACAATTAGCAAGTGTCACAATCAACTCAATGGGGATATTGTTGAAGCCCTCCAATGCCTCAAGAGTTTGATTCATCAAGACCTCCTTTTCCGCGACATCTTCAGTGCTACACTGCCTACACAAGAGGAAGCACACTTGGACCTGGCAGATAAAGAGCCAGTAAACCATGAAGCCGAGTCGAATGACGTTGTCCAGGATGGAGAAGGTTGGTCTTGGGATAAACTGGTTGAGGGTCTTGAAGAGGAGGAGGAGGAAGCGCGTACAATAGTATTGACTATTTAGTGATGTCCGTTGATATCTTGATATGCCAGCACTCTCCCTGGCCAGTGAATTCACGCATTTTGTTGCCTTTACACTTTCTACACTCGCCCGCACTCGTCTGCACTCTGTACGCTTCTAAGCGCCGCGTTCACGCGCTTCGCCGCTTTCCCGCGCTCTCTGAGTGCTCGGCTTCCCACTTATCCCGGACGCTTCCCTTCGCGTTTTACCATTCCCATTTCCCCTCCTTATCTAATACCCTCTTTCCTCAGCCTACATTCCCCAGTATATAGCTCATGTATTTACAACTTTACACAGAAATATTTCTAATAGACTTCTCCAAGTTCTCCCCTCGGACTTTTGAGCTCAGTGAAGCTCTTCCCTTGCATTCCCCAGCGTGCCGCACTTGCGCGCGGCCTTAGCTACTCGAACTCGACGCGTTCCCGACCCTGGCGGCCATCCATACGAAGTTTCGTGCCGCGCCGAAGCGTGCGCGACCATTTCCGACCACCTGCGACCAGCCTACACCGTTCCCTCTCTCAATCTCGCCGCACTTGCACGCGGTCAAGCCCTTCGACACCGACGCGTCCGCGATCGCCGCGAACCCATATACGACATCTCGCACCCCGTGGAGGCCTGCGCGACCGCTTGCGACGCTTCACACCCCCTAGACCCTGCGCTCATCTTAGTTTAGGGTATCACCGTTTTTTTTTACAAAAATCTGTATCTAAGCTTGTGAAGCCGTGGCCCTAAAGCCGAGGCTGGCCGAAGCCCTGAAAAGCTGGGGGAACAGCCCCGGCACCAGATCTTAGAAGAGCCAGGCCCCCGAAAGCTGAGCCAAAGCTGTGGCTTTGAGGCCGAGCCGGGCTTTTAAATCACGCAGCGTGTCTCACAAGGGATGTTCAAATTCACGCCACTGCGCTTACCTTGCCTTGAGAATAACGAATACGCTAATCCTAAATCACAAGTCGAGCACATCACGAGTTAGCGGGTCTGAGGCCGCGAAGTGAAGAACGACCGGAGGCTTAGAGCCTTGCTTAGGGCAGAGTCGGGGGGGCAGAGTTGGTGCGAACGCACAAGGCGACATGTGCCTTTCATTCCTCTCTTCCGCCGTGCTGCCACCTGTCCATCCATTTTCCCAAACGGTTCAAAGAACCCTTGAAAGAACCGCAACTCTTTTGGTTTCGCCCGCCCACCGCACCCTTTAAAAGTAAAAACCGCCAAGGGATCGATGAAGATGCGGTTTTTGTCCTTCGCTCATCAACACGCTCCGCGAGGGTTTGGTATTTCCCACTCACCAGTCGCGACCTCGACTCGGACACGAAACCGCCATTTTTTTCGATCGAGAAGCACTTTGTGCTTCCCCCCAGTCTCTACTAGCTCACGGACTTCCATATCTAGTCGTTTACTACCCCATACCCCCGCCATCTTATCGCGGCTCCCAACACGCCTGCTCGTTCCTTAAAATACAATGTTTTTTTCTTCTTTTTCCTTTCCCGTGCCACTCGCGCCGAGTTTTTTGCGCCTCGCCCTCGACCTCCTCGCTCGGCGCTCGCACGGGCCCACTTCCGCAAGTAAGCCTAGTTAAGCGACCCACAAAGACACGCGATCTGGGAAGACAATATGCCACTGTTGCAATCCCGCTGAAGTTGACATCGCGTGCTATATGATCACAAGCGTTTACACATGAATGGCAAAACGTTTGCACTGGTACTCACCTGATGCTAGTAACCGTAGAACAGACCCATCACTACTACACCTCGTGCTCGCCGTGCTCGCACGAACTCTGATGGTGGAAGTTCCATTTCTTCTTTCATTCTCTCCCGTACGAGCTGGGATGGGGATTTTCCCTGTTTATTCTCTGCATTTATATCCGCACTGTGCTTGAGGAGAATTGAAGCGTTTGTGATTGACGCAACGCGTGATGCTAGGTGTAAAGGTGTTTCGTAGTCATTGTCTGATGTGTTCACCTCAGCACCGCGCTCCACCAATAGCTCTACAATAACGGAACAACAATCGTCCAAGTCGTAGTAGTCCTGCGTTTTCAACACCTGGTGCAATGGGGTCCGGCCCCGGTTATCCTTCACATTGGCACTCGCGCCATGGTCGAGGAGCATCCCCACCAGCTTGACGTCCAGAAACCAAGACGCCAAAAGTAATGGGGATTCGTGGTCCTTGTCTTGTGCATTCGCGTCAGCGCCACACTTGAGTAATAGCTCTGCGACACCGAAACGATCTTTCAAGACACTGCCATTGAGTGTGGATGCCCGGAGTAATGGGGTCTGACCCCGTTTGTTCTTCGCATTGACATTCGCACCATGGTCAAGGAGCACCCGCACCGATTCGAGGTCCCCATGGGAAGATGCCAGGTGTAATGGGGTTTCGTGGTCCTCGTCTCTCGCGTTCACGTCAGCTCCGCGCTCCGCTAACAGCTGTACAGTATCGAAAAGACCTCCGATGGTGACATTAGAGGGTTTAAACACTTGGTGCAATGGGGTCCGATGCCGGTAATCCTCCGCGTTGACATATGCGTCATTGTTGAGGAGTACCCGTGAGACCTCGAGGTCCAACCGCGACGATGCAACGTGTAACGCAGTTTGGCCTTTCTTGTCTGGGGAATCGACTTCTGCGCCATACTCCAGTAACAGTTGAATGAGATTGCGTTCGCTCCTTAGAGGCTTGGAACTTGGCACCAGGTGCAATGGAGTCTTGCCATCAACGGCCCGAGAATTAACGACCACTCCATGTTCAAGTAACATCCGAGCTACTTCGAAACGCCCCAAATCTACCGCCAGATGTAATGGAGTCGAGAGGTCCTTCAGCCGGGCATTGGCATCCGCGCCATGCTTAAGCAGAAACTGCACCGCACCGACAGCCAAATTTTCAGGCCATCGAACTACATTATGCAGGGGAGTCCGTTGTTTTCGTCCTCGAATGTCAATGTTCGCACCGTACTGAAACAGGAGTTCCGCGACCCGGATATGTCTTCCGTGCAATGCGGCGACCAGTGGACACTCGTATTTTCCACCAAGAGCATTTACGTGTTGTGGGTGTTTATTGACAAGGTGTTGAAGGACGTCATAAAATCCACAACGCGCGGAATAGTATAAAGGATTCGAACCATCCTGGGTAAGATCCCGGGACGGATATTGTTGCCAGTCTATATCATATGTCTGGACCCACGCCGCAAAATGTGGCTTGTCCGAGTCGAAGAGTGTCTCCGTCGTACACATAATGTGTGACGACACACCCCCAACCTGCGCGTGAGAAACCCAGTGTTTAGCGGCATACCTAGCCAGAGGCATTGACCGAGTGTCGGAGCGACTGTCCATACGGAGTAGAACTCCGAGGGATGCCCGGGATAGGGTCATATGCGCAGCGTCGGGGAGAATGTGATAACGCGAGATATATTCTTTCGAAATGGCAAGACGATCGGATGTGAGGAACTCCTTGACCGAAAAATGCGAAAATTGGACCACTCGTGATCTGCGTCCGCTAACGATGGTAATCAAGCTCAGACAGGCGGATAGCAACTCTCGTTCTTGGTCCTTCGACCGCCAATCCGCATTGAATATCGGAACTTCTCCCTTGCTCGCATCCCAGTCGAAAGCGAGGACCTCCGCAAGCTCGTGAACACGAAGGGGTCGAATGGCCACAGCCAGGCATTGAAGCAAGCGTAGGACGTGATCTTGATTCGTTTCAGGGATCTCCTCTAGGATCCGCTTGTAGGTCTCGTCCAGGGTTTTGGGCAGCTTATTTAGAGATTGCCGAATCTTCGACGGCAGACAATGTCGCAGCATCTCCAGCTGACAGTAAACCCATCGGAACCTATATGAGGGATAGTGAGAGGAAGCGTCGGGGAGAGTATGCCAACACCTTACATGCCATCAGCCATATCAGAGAGCGTCTGAATGACCAGGTCCTTGTCATCTTCCCGCCATCGTTTGTCATTGGAAATAACATCGACTTTAGACCCAATATATTTGGCGATATCTTCCTTGTGTCCAGTCTGGTCGTGAAGGGAGACGAGGTGAGACGTCAAATGCTCGAGTCGGTTGCGGATGTCTATCTCCGGCCGACTACTAACGCATATGTGTAGATTCGGGAGGTGGAGATTAACAAGGTCGTTTATAAGGTTGAGAACACGTTCTCGGGGTGATGACACGCCCGAGGTATCGGGAGATTCATCAAGAGCATCCACGATGATGTAAACCGGGTATTGGGTCGTAGTTGAGAGAATGTCCGTTAGACAATTGATCAAAACCTCGTCGCTGGGTTGTTCTGTGCCTTTCCCGTGTGCCAAATAAACACGGGAAATTATATGGTAACAAGGAATCGAGTGGGTAGCAAACTGGAAGAGTAAGGAAGGTAGGAGGTTGTGGTGGTGCTTCTTATTGTCATCTCTAAAATCAAAATAGAAATATGCCACAGAGGCTCTTCCGCCATCGGAAAGTGATATGATACGCTGGATGATAGCAGAGCTGGTCAAGAACGTTAAGCTACAATGTATGGAGAGATTACAGAAATAGCGAACCAGAGGACGCTTTTCCCCGAACCGGCTAAGAAAGCGTTCACCATCAGGGCAAGTAGACGACAGGTCTCCAGGAACGTACGTTTGCCTTGGATCCATAACAGGGAACCAGTGGAATGCCATTCCTGAAAGATACGGCCTTCTAAAAACCAGGTAGCTGTTTCTTCGTGAAGGTCACGTAATCCGATATTGTAATTCGTCGATGGGTCAGGCGGAGATAGCCATCCTCGAAGATCCCGTAGAACCTTCTCCCCTAGGACCGCGTGTGAGCTTCTACAAGTGACCGCAACGAGGTCAAGAGAGTACGGACATTCGTGGGTGTCCATTCTTTGTACGATCTCCTTGATCATCGCTTTCGTTTCCTTCGCGTCTGACCAGAAGCGTTTCGAAATTGTTTGGCCAGATGAAATCGTTACACACCATCCTTGAGACCACTGGTATCCCTTGACACTTGTGTGATCACGGTGAGGAGCTCTCCCTGTTCCAATTTTCTTAGCCTTTGTAACGCATCCTCGATATCGTTCATTCCCGCCAGCTTCTTTAAAATCGTCTCTGTTCAAAATTAAGCAAGATCAAGCTCAAGACAGGAGATCATAGACCCACTAGTTCGTTTTTCCTTTACCCCCTTTGTCGCGGTGGCAAGAATTGACAGAACTTCGGCCATGATCTTCACGAGTACATCCATCACCGCCTGAGTCGGTGGGACTTCGGTGTAGGTCTTGAGGCGTCGAAAGAAGCTTTCGATTCTGTCGAAGAGTTCGAGTAGCACATCGCGGCTTGCCACAGTGCTCTTTGCCGCCTGCCAGAGATGAAGTTCTCGCGACTGAGGTAGAGAATCGAGCTAGTAACCCACTACGAGGAGAACGCCGATTCCAGAAAAGATGATTTTGGTAGGGGGAAATACCTAAAAGTTAACGTAAGGGAGAGGAGAGGTAACGAGCCTGGCTCCTATGACTAACCGAGCCAGCGCCCTCGCCAAGGGTGGCAGAGAGCGCATTGAGGATATTCACGGTCGGGTTAAGCCACTTGGTAAGTCGGTCATCGCTGCTCCGAGATTGATTCAGTTCGTTAGCCTTCCCTTCAAGCACTGTGAGGATAGCATCGGGAGAATCGCAGGATTTTAGCTCAGCAGCGAGTGGGTGGGCAGTGAGGTCTTCCCCGGTCCTCTTCTTATACTCTTCTAGGGCCCTTTCGAAGATTGGTTGAAAGTTTGGAGTGGACGATGACGCCTGGAGATTGGATGACATTGTGATGACTGCGAGGCTTGTTGCGAAGAGCTAGACAAGGGTATGGGGAGAGTCCTGGGTAAAGTGAAACGAGAAGAGGAATACGTTTCCCAGACGTGCCTGCCTCCTGTACACGTGCGTGGTGATAAGTTAGACGCGCAGTACACACACTGTCTACGGTGGGACGGACTCAGGGCTCATCGCGACCGATCCAATAGCAGATTGTTCGCAAGTATAGCGCGGCCGGGTCACGCGCCGGCAGGCTACCCAGGTACTGTACCCAGCCTCGGTGTGCCCCATCGATGGCGCTCGAAGACCAAGTCCAGGGCCCCATCCCTTGGGTGCTGCCAAATCGAAGTTTTCCGTGGCAGTCCTTGTACTCGAAGTATAGCCTTCTTGATAGCCTTCACAAACCGTCTCTCTACGCACAGCCACCCGTCTCGTGACTCTCATTTTCCTTGCCCTTCCCCAACCGGATTCTCGCTAGAAAATACTCACTAGGCGTCGACTTTGTCGACTTTGACCTTGCTTGCTTGGTTCAAGTTGGTTGCCACCATTGTCGTGGCGTGTTTGACATATTTTTGCGTCTAAATGTACGGCAGACGGTGTAGGTCGGTTCGCACGGTGTGTCTGTTTGGTTTGTACATGTTTACCGGTCATTGGAACAGCGTCACAACTGTTACGAGTAACGGGGACGTTTTCCCGATTCTCCAGACCTTGACAAGCAAGGTGAAAGGTGACTATATTTTAATCTCTTCATCCCTCCCCCCGCGTAGCAAGTGATTCAAACGATGCCTCTCATGGCCCGCGCTTATCTACGCAGCGCCCAGCTCCACTGTGATCTTCACCGCCCCCTCCTCCAGCTGTGTCCTGCCCCCGTATAACGTTAATATTAAGTCCCTCGTCCCACCAACCGCCGATGCTAACACCGGTACCTGCTGCGGGAGTCTATCAGACACCAGTGGTGGCATAAAAAGGGAGAGACTTGGGGAGAGACGCACCGCCTGCTCGAGGGGCTCGTCAAGCGTTGCACGCGGTGCGGTGCTCGATGCGTTCAACGACCATTACGACGCGCGGCCCGCCGAGGCACCAGTGGGTAGTCGTCATGAGCCTTGAAGCTTGAAACTTGACGGGCGGCGGGGTCGCGTTTTCATAGTCGCGTCAATGTGAGTTGTGGAGTTTGTTCTCAGTCGTCTATCTCCGTCTCATCTGCCCATGACAGAATGTTTGAAACGAAAGTCCTACAGTGCAAAATGTCCCCTTACAGGATGTCTGTCCACCCCCTTATCGCTTTATTCGTCCGTCTGTCCGGGCTCCCGACGCCCTCGTCGCTGCCGCAAACGTCGCCGCCGTGTCGAGCAGTTCGGCATCCCGCTCCAATTCTGCGTCATCCTTGGTGTATACCGATAAGACGGGGTGCAAAAATAGCGCATATAGCACGCGGGGGCATGTGAAACGTACTGTGAGACCGTTGGGCTTGCCCACGACTCGATCGAGCCGCGCCGCAGCGTTAAGATCCATGCGCTCGCTTTCGCATGTGAGATTCATCTACAGTACATAATAGTAAAAAGGACGAGGGTCACCATACTTGACGTCCCCACGACTCTTCTAGCAGAGGCAGATTCGAACTCCTCGTTGGATAATGTTCTACAGCGCAAATTCCATTGACACTCATTTGTTTGTATTACACCAGGACGGGGATGACGGGGAAGGACTGCGATGGGACTGGGCTTGGGACTGGGCATGACTCATATGGCGCTTCACAGCGCCACGGTAATTTGAGTTGCTTGAGGGTCGCTTCTGCGATGCTCTTTATGTCCCGTCTGGGAGTCGAGTTGAAGACTGTCCCGTGCATCTCCAGTTGACAGAACACTCGTCGAAGCTCGTCGAAGGCCCAGGGAGAGACCTTACATGCTATCAGCTTTCTCGACAATGTCTCGATGATCCGTTCCTTATTATTCTCCCGCCGTTTTTTGTCATTGGCATAGAATCAACCTCAAACCTAATATATTTGGCGATGCCTTCCTTGTGTCAGGTTTAGTCGTGAAGGGAGATGCAGCGAGACGGCTCGAGATTTTATCTTCAGCCGAATGATTAACAAGGTCTTTAATGAGGCTGAGTACGCGTTCTCGAGGCGATCGTATATCAGACGTATTGGGAGGGACATTTATCAAGGGCGTCCATGATGAGGTAAATTGGATGTTGAGTTGTAGTTGGGAGCATGTTCGTTAGACAATTGATCATAACTTCGTCGGTGAGTTGTTGTGTGCCTCTCTCGCGTGCTGAATAAATACGGGAAATTAAGCACATTGGAGGAACAAGGAAGGCAGGAAGTTAGGACGATGCTTCTCATTATCATCTTTAAAATCAACGATTGTAAAATAAGAGCAGGGCCTACAATAAGCAGGCCAAATGGCTCTGAACACTCAAACATTTAATTTCCGTGCTAAACAAGATTCGGACCCCGTCCCTCTCAATGCTGCGTTGCCGGACCACCAGGCAGAGACGGTCTTCATGCGCACCGATACCTCCTTATCGGAACGCATGAAGATCGTCTCTGGGACGGAGGAAATTGTTGGCCGGGTGTTGCAAGTGGTGCGACTCGCGCTCCCACGCGGGGTGGCTCTTGTCCAAGGCAGGGAAATTGAGCAAGTTAAATAGAGGGGAGGGGGTCAGTCTGCGTTGGAATGTATGTAGAATTTATGCGCTTCTCTGCTTATTTTCGGTGCGAACCCGAAGCGGGCCTGATATGAGTTGCGCTCTTGCAGCAAGCATACTCCGCTTTTCGTGCTAGGGGCCAAGGTGCCAAGTTTTCTGGGGCGGATACTGGTGCTTGAACTTGACTGGGTTCAGAAGGAATGACTCGGACGTGAGGGTGATAGCAGAGAGAGCAGGGCGAGGATCATCGATCGTCCCTTGCACGGACGAAGGAATCCTTTGGAGGCCGACGGTTGATGAGAGGGCGGAAGTGGGGACGAGGCGAGGATAGCGCCCTCCACAGCTTCACGCGTGAGCGTGAGACGAAGGAAAAAAAGCACACTGCGGTAGCAAAAAGAGTGTCAAGCCGCAAAATACCGCAAACACGTGGCACACAAAGGCCGACGTCCTCGTGCCTTTCCTTCTCGGCCGTGGCCCGGGAGGGCATCCTCGCCTCGTCCCCGCTGTCGCCTTCTCATCAACCCTCGGCCTCCAAAGGATTACCTTCGTCCGTGTCGGTGATCCTCGTCCTGCTCTCTACTCTACCCTTTCCTTGCCCTGCCCCGCCTTCTCCGGTGCTCCTTTCCCTGGCTCCGTGCTCCTCCCGCGCTCCTTGGCACTTCGGCACCCTTCCCTTCCTGTCTCTGCCCTGCCGAACCCGGTCACATGTGAGAGACTCTCGCCGCGTCTGTCCCCCTTATGCTGTCTACATCACCCTACCATCACGCCTTGCCTTCTCCTTCCCATCGTCTCAAGACCCTCGGCATAGCGACCCTCCCGCCCGCTCGGCGCTCCTCCTCTCCGTCCCGCCCTCTTGCTACTCACTCCTATTGTCATCACGTTTGTCATCATTACCCTGTCCTGCAAGTCATCTACATGTGCTGCCCACCACCCCCTTGTTGTCGCAGTCACCTCCATCCTACCTTCTTCTCCTGGCCTTCAGCTTGCATATGGGACGCGAGGACTTTAATAACAGCTTCCAATTCCTCATCTTTCTGGCACCTCGGTCTTACCCTCAGTCCATCGTTGCTTGCTCTCAGATAACCTATTCCACAAGGTTTCATGTTAACCTAGGTTGGAGGGCGGTCGCCGGTGGCCGATGAGAGAGGCCGAAACCGGCACTTTTGTCCTCCTCACTGCCCCCCAAGCTCACGTGCCAGACGTGAGGTTGCCACCCGACAATCAGTGCAGCGAACACTTCGTTGTCGATTTCAGCGGATACTTTGAAACGTCAACGTACATCGTGTTTCCGCTCTTTCGCTTCCCCATTCCTGGACCCAGTCCCTTTCGTTTGCTGTCCCAGGTTGGCCATACAAACGCTGTTCCACCATCGTCCGCTCTTGTGTAGATTCGGGAGGTGGTGATTAACAAGGTCATTTATAAGGTTGAGAACACGTTCTCGGGGTGATGACACGCCCGAGGTATCGGGAGACTCATCAAGAGCGTCCACGATGATGTAAAGCGGGTGTTGGATCGTAGTTGAGAGAATGACCGCTAGACAATTGATCAAAACGTCATCGCTGGGTTGTTCTGTGCCTTTCCCGTGTGCCGAATAAACACAGAAAATTATATTGCAACAAGGAATCGAGTGGGTAGCAAACTAGAAGAGTAAGGAAGTGTTGGGCGTGTGTGGCCAGTGGGCTGTGCGATCGGCGAGCGCCACAACGCTGAGCCACAGGCCCGGCCACAGCAGTGAGTTGTGGCCTCACTAGTATGAATCAGAGCGCGGACGGCATCTGCGCTCAGTTTTTTTTTTTAACCGTTTATATCCCGAGACGCGTACTCCATCTGCGCTCAGTTGAGTGGCCATAGGCCATTATATGTGGTAATTAGGTATTTATAGACGTTCTGAAGTGTATATTAAGACCTTCAGAATCTCCAATACAATAGTTCATTCAGAACATACAGTAGTCGTAAATACAACGCCTCACAGGTAAGCTAGAGTAGTATACAATACATCTATGCCTCCCATGCCTGCGCGACACGCACTTCTATGGCCACCCCCACCATGACACCATATTTGTTGTCCCTCGATGACTCTCAGCTGGGCATGGATGGCACGGAGATTGGGTGGGTTCTACTTTTCGTTTCATTTGAGTACCAGCGAAAGAATTTTTCATGTGTGCTAATCAATTGGTTTGTTACTGCCGACGAACACGACCCTGACACAGGCATGTGGCCCAGTGGGTCGTGAAGCAGGAAGCCGACCACCGTGGCAAGCCGACTCTAGAAGTCATCCAGGTTGATTCTGTTGCCCAGACAGCACACCTCCTGCCCATCCGCCTGGCATTCATCTTGATAGTAAGTTGACACCTCGCTGCTCCCAGGACGGGATTAGTGTCAAGCGCTGGCAAATCTAGGAAACATGGTGCGCTAGGAGCCTAGGACGAGTGGAGACGGCGTCGCGCCGGCCCGCGAGCACAAGGTCATGCAACAGATGAGGTACGAGTTATATTGTGAGGAACCGCGGCCTATCCACGATTGTCTACATCGTCTGCGTGATCCTTCATCTACTAGTACTGAAAGCTCCAGTTGTGCTGCACGGGCGTTGAAATGAATGTTTTTTGTCGTAATTGTGAGGTGGACGGTCACACCACGCCGGAGGCCGCCCGATCGAGGGAATTGATGCGAAACATGTTGCCTTCGCGCCTCGAATCGACTTGTGCATGTAGTTCGGGAGCGGAACTCATCTATTGCCGTGATTCACCAGGCCCACGAATCTTTGGCTGATTGCCCTGTCCTGCGGCACCTCCCAGGGGTGTCATAAATATGTTCTGCAGCATTTGGAAGTTGGGTGTCCCAAGACCCGTGACCTATCCAACACAAATCAGTCAACGTCGAAAACGAATAGAACAAGTCTGGCAGGACGAACGGGATCCCATCCAGGGACAGCAGAGAATCCATTGGTGCCGCAGCCAGGGTTAGAGCCAGATGTGATGTCGTTGAGGCCCGCAAACCCGTCGTCGTATAGCCGGATATTGAGGAAACCAAGCGGGGGTCTGCCATTCGTAATAAGATAGTCATTCAGCAGCGAGATTACGCCTGCCACTACCTGGGCATTGATGGCCAGCTGAGAATGGACAACGCAGAGCGGACGGAGCAAGGAAAGACACACGGGAACCGAGCAGCTCGTGCCCTCCTGATTGATGCGAGCGTTTCTGAAGTAGATTGGGAATTTGAGAGCTTGTGCGGCGATGTCAGGGATGCCACGACCGGCAGGGCTGCACAAATCACAAAGTAAGACACAGTTGGGTCAGGTGACAGCAGCGAGCGCACTTGTAGAGGCCAGCATATTGGGTGCCTTGGCGCTCGAGGAATGCGGACACGGCGACGTCCTGGTAGACTGGGCGTGAAAAGTGGTCCGAAAAGCCGCCTCCAGAGAGGGGAGCCGCAACCTCGGGGCCGTAGTTCATAGTGCCGCCGACGGCAGTGAGATAGGGACCTGCGAAAGCACGGCAATCTGGTGAGCTACTTGTAATCGCGCTTGTGTAGATAAAATGCCACACGTACAGGATGCAGGGAATTCGGGGACAAACCGGACACCTCCCGACTCGCCCTTGCAGTCCAGCCCGACGCCGTCGTCGCCTGAAGGATAGAGGACACTGACGCCACGGGCGCCGAGCTGTGCATACAGGATGCACACGACCCTCCCATATTCCTGCGGAACAATCTGCTCATAGGTGCCATATGATATGCTGATGGTCTGTGGGATGTCCGCCTTTCCGAGCATGTATCCGAGCGACTCGAGCTCCACGTCTCCAGGAAGTGGCTCGCCGCTGTCCGACACTTTCTCCGTGCCACCAATGCTGTAGAAAATGATCGGGGTAGGGTACGCCATGGCCGAAGCGTACTGGACGTTGATGTTCGCCTCTCTGCCGGGTTTGTTCTGGTCGTACCTACCGCCGTTCACCAGCTCGACGGTGAATGTTGCCAGACTGGGGGGTTGCACATCGGAGCGAAAGTTACTCATGTACCTAGCCAGATCCGTCTTACTCGGGTATTGTTTCCGGTAGCCAAATATCCCGAGGGTATTCCGGTCAGCCGCGGCGGGAACATATGCGAACGTCTCGTACAACCGGCGCAGTATTGGCGACGTGGTGCGGCTCGACAGCACCGTCACGGGCTTACCCGACGTCGCCTCCGTCTCTTCCAACGCCGCCGCTGCTTTGACGGAGCGCCTGGGTGGTGTCCGCCGCTGCGTCCGTATGGAGGAGAAGTATGTCGTCGGCGCGACCGCTTGAATGTGTGCGTGCAATACATCAGGCAGTGCGTAGCTGACCGTCCGGATTATCGTGTCATTCACTTTGGCATGCCGGTATAGCTGGTATGACGCGCCGAGCATTTCGTTAGCCCGAGACACGGGCACGTTGCTGACCGTCAGCCACGCGCCGCCGTGTGTCGTTGAGATGGAGGAGGGCCGGATGCCGTGATGTGTGAGCCAGGAAGTGACAAACTCGAGCGTTTCTGGGTGCGGCCTGACGAGTTCGGCGACTTGTTCTTTAGAGAGGTGTGCACCATATCTGAAAAGGAGGAACAGCACATGAATGAACACGCGAGAGGAGCAGCGGTGAGATGGACGTACCTCGGATGCTTGGGGTCGCTGACCTCGTATAGTGCATCAATCAAGGCGTTGTCATGGCGGGGGTTGAGCGCGATGTAGAGGTCGATAGTGGATCCGGCGGATGGGCAGCCCAGAGTCTCCCAGTTGGCTGGAACGGAACTCCAAGCGTGCTTTACGCGCACGTCGCCCCAAGGAGCGTGGGGTGTCGCGAAGTCGGCAAGGGATGTGGCAGTGAGGAATGAGAGAACATAGAGCCAGTGGTATCTCATGTGAATAGGAGACCAGCCAGGAAGGTAGTATCTGGGTGATCAAGTGGACTGTGCTGTTCAGAAGGCTACACCGCTGATTTGCAAGGCTTTATAGAGCATCAGGATCGAGGTTGGAGCGGAACGGCAGGTCCCACTTTGGTGTCAACACGGCGACCCGCGGTTTTCGAGGAACACATGGTACAGTCGAAATTGTCATAAGTCAGACTCATAACGCATAATGAGTTAAGGCCATTTTCACGTCAAGGAGCCCGTCAAATGAAAAAGACCCTAAATCATTATGCGTTATGACAATTTCGACTGTAGTTGAAAGGATGACCGGATGAGGCCTCATCTCGACCCTCCTAATTCCTAATCTAATAATCTGCCTTTAAATCCTCCGGGTTAGGCTTTGGAGCGATGGCTAGTTAGTCGGACGTGGGCCATTTGAGGAGGAAAAAACGTCAAATCCGATTGCCGAAACTGACAACTCTAGTTATAACTTAAACCTCTGCCTGGCACTAGTAGGGCAAAGGGCATTGGCTTTGTGCAGACCCAACATGGTGCATCCGTCATCCGTCTCTGAGGATAACAGCACAAGAGGTGTAATTTCGTAAATTATCTCATTACAGCAGGTTCCATATCGATAGATACCTAGCAACCATTTTTCACACATAGGCGGCATTTGAATAGGTATTTCGGTGACCATGCCGAGTTTTCTTCCCACACAAACTAATTGTAGTAATTAAATAATGAATTGATATAACGTACTTATAATTTTCAAGACTAACTGGGAAGCCGCGAGCGTGGGGCACTGACCTGAGGAATCTCACAGGAAGAAAGTAAAAAAAAAAAACTTGTATATTCGATAAGAGAAACAAACCCGTAAGCTACACTGTACTAAGTGTAAGTAAGGGGGCCAACATTGTGGCCAGCGATGTCCCACACCTTCTATTGCACCGTTGTTGTCAGCGCATGGTTGTCGTAACCACTGTGCCCGTGTTCGCCTTGCATTGTCGTGGTTGCGGCTGTAGTCGCCTCGTCACAGTTGTGGTCACTGTCGTCAACGTCTTGCTGCCCTCGCCGTAGTGGCCTTACTGTCGTTGTTATGTTCGACTTGTCATGGCGGGACTTGCGCACTGTGTTGAGTCGATGTTGCAATAAAATTTCGCACGGGACCGTGGCCGTGTTGTGAATCTTGTGATGGCACCGCGACGTGGCGTCATGACGAGTCTTGCACGCCGTGACGGGGTGGCGGCGGTGGCGGACTCCCATGAAGTGAAGGATGGACGTGGCGGCCACAAGCTTGCGTGCGGTAAAGCAGTAGTGGTCGCGGTAAGGACTTGAGCACAGCGCAGCAGGTGCCGTAATGGGGTAGCGACGGCGATGGGTGGACGCGGAGGCCATGGACGTACATGTGACGAGGCGGTGAGGACTTGAGGGGTGCGGTGAGACAGAGAGAAAGAAACAAAATGAAACCAAAAAAAAGAACATATCTTGATCACTGGGCCAAGCCCCAGCTCGTCGTCAGGCGCGTCTCCATGATGGGTGTTGAGGGAATGTGGGTGAGTGAAAAGGGAAGGAGGCAATGGTGGATTGAAAAAGGGCAGCATGGCCTACGCGTTTGACATGCAATGAGGGAGGGACGTGAAGCGTGAACTCGAAGCTGAAGGCCGAGGACATTGGTTTGGCGTGCGGATGTAAGGAAAGCATGTACAGCCCGGAAAAGTATACAACTCACCTTTGACCCAGTGTCAAATTTGGGGGAAGGCAAATCTATCAAGTTGAAGAGGTAACGACGATTCTGGGGTGAACAGTGAGCACATGAGGAGATTGAGGATAAAGTGAGCGGACAAGGTGGTTGGATGAGACGGTGGTGATGTGGCATCGTGAGGTAGCTTTGTCAGCTACCGCCCCCGACGCGTAAGGCGCAATACTGTGTGGTACAAGGTGTAGTACCGACAGCAGCCTGACTGCATCTGCACACGGTCTTAGTAGTTCCAGACCAACGCATCCCAATCCGATGTGCATTCGTGTAACATTTCGCACCGTGCAGATGTCCGCTGACCATTACAGCACTTTCCCAGACAGAGGGGCTCCACGCGAGGTGCCGAGCATGGAGAAAGCAGATAACTATTCCATAACCCCAATTTCGTAAAATAACCCATTTCCAAATAATTTCTTCCTTCTCTTAATTATGAACCCCGCTCTTACATTTCGGAAGTCCGCTTGTGTATTCGAAATGACGGGTATCTATCGATATGGAACCTGCTGTAAGGCTGAGGAGGCGGAGCAAAGACAGTGCCGGCGTTCCAAACGGATTCCCAAGCTAGAAAATACTTTGAAACCCCCACCGTATTTAATCTCCTCATTCCTCCCTCTGCGTAGCAGGTGATTCAAACGATGCCCCTCATGGCCCGCACTTATCTACGCAGCCCCCGGCTTCTCTGTGATCTTCACCGCCCCCTCCTCCGGCTGTGTCCTGCCTCCGTATAGCGTTAACATTAAGTCCCTCGTCCCACGAACCGCCAATGCTAACACCGGTACTTGTTGCGGGAGTCTATCGGACCCCAGTGATGGCACAAAAAGGGAGACGCCGCACCGCCTGCTCGAGGGGCACGTCAAGCGCTGCGTGCAGTGCGGCGTTCTTGAATGCGCGCGGCCCGCCGAGGCACTAGTGGATCACGCGATCACGGGCGAGTCGTCATGAGCCTTGATGCAAGCTTGATGGCATGGGCCGCGGGGTCGCGTTTTCATAGTCGCGCTGTGAGGTGTGGAGTTTGCTCTCAGTCATCTATACGTCTCGTCTGCCCGTGCGAAATGTCCCCTTACAAGACCTTTATCGCCTGTCCGTCCGTCCGGGCTCCTGACGCCCTAGTAGCCACCGCCAACGCCGCCACCGTGTTGAGCAGTTCCGCATCCTGCTCCTATCCTGCGTCATCCTTGGCGCATTTCCGATGTATACCGATAAGACGGGGTGCAAAAAAAGTGCATGACACGGGGCATGTGAAACGTCACGTTACTGAGACCGTTGGGCTCGCCCGCGACTCGACCGAGCCGCGCGCCGCAGCATTAAGGTCCATACGCTCGCTTTTGCACGTGAGACTCATCTACACAATAGTAAAAAGGACGAGGGCCGCCAATGTGCGGTTGAGGTGATACATCCGGCATACTTGACGTCCCCACGACTCTTCTAGCAGTGGCAGATCCAAACTCCTCGTTGGATAATATTCTATAGCGCCAATGACACCTATTTGTTTGTGTTACAACAGGATGGACATGACGGGGAAGGACTGCGATGGGACTGGATATGACTCATATGGCGCTTCACAGCACCACGGTAATTTGAGTTGCTTCAGGATCGCTTCTGCGACGTTCGTTATGTCCCGTCTGGAAGTCGGGTTGAAGACTGTCCCGTGCATCTCCAGTTGACAGAACACTCATCGGAGGAAGCCCCAGGGAGAGACTTTACATGCTATCAGCTTTCTCGACAGTCTCGATGACCCATTCCTTGTCATCCTCCCGCCGTTTTTGATCATTGGCATAAAATTAACCTCAAACCTAATATATTTGGCGATGTCTTCCTTGTGTCAAGTTTAGTTGTGAAGGGAGATGCAGCGAGACGTCAAGGGCTCGAGATGGTTGCGGATGTCTATCTTCAGCGGAATGATCAACAAGGTCTTTAATGAGGCTGAGTACGTGTTCTCGAGGCGATCGCACACCAGACGTATTGGTAATGTCACCCATCAAGGGCGTCCACAATGAGGTAAATTGGATGTTGGGTGGTAGTTGGGAGCATGTTCGTTAGACGACTTCGTCGGCGGGTTGTTGAGTGCCTCTCCCGCGTGCTGAATAAACACGGAAAACCAAGCACATTGGAACAAGGAAGGCAGGAAGTTAGGACGATACTTCTCATTATCGTCTTTAGAATCAACCAAACAGGGCCTACAGTAAGCAAGTCAAATGGCTTTGAGTATTTGAACACTCAAACATTTAATTTCCGTGCTAAACAAGATTCGGACCCCTTCCCTCTCAATGCTGCGTTGCCGGACCACCAGACAGAGACGATCTCTATGCGCGCCGATAACTCCTTATCGGGACGCATAGAGATCATCTCTGGGACGGAGGAAATTGTTGACCGGTTGTTGCAAGTGGCGCTCCCAAGCGTGGCTGCTGTCCAAAGACAACTTACTGAGACGAAGTCAGTATCAAGCCGCAAAAATGCCGCAGGCACGTGACACACTTATCCTACGCACGTCGTCGCTGGGATTGATGCCAGACATCGTCTCGTCCCCACCGCCGCCATCTCATCAACCCTTGGCCTCCAAACGATTACCTTCGTCCGTGCAAGGGACGATCGATGATCCTCGCCCTGTCTACCCTTTCCTCACCCTGCCCCGCCTTCTCCGGTGCTCCCTTTCGCTCTTTGACACTTCGGCACCCTGCCCTTCCCTGTCTGCCCTGCCGAACCCGTCCTCGCGGTCACATGAGAGACTCTCGCCGCGGTCTCCCTCGCTGTGCCTCCGTCTCCCTGCCCTAGCCATCACGTGTGAGGGGCGGGTGTCTCCTCTCACTCCTGCCACCTGCTTGCTCACCCCGCTCCCGTACTCGCCCTCCCCCACCTCCATCGGTGCCACTGTGCCCCCTCCTAACATGGGTATGGGAGCTTGAATTCCCGCGACCCTCTTGAATGTAATGGTAAATCGTGCCAGTGTTCTATCATCGCGTCAGGGTCTGACACGTTCACCTGCCAGTGGTACTGACCTGATACTAATGTCCGTAGAGAAGACCCATCAATGCTACGCATTGTGCTCTCTGTAATCGCCCGAGCTGGAGCGGGATCTTGTCCTCTTTGTTCGCCGCATTTAGATCTGCACCATGCCTGAGAAGAAACCAAGCCACTTCGAGCGACGCAAGGCGGGATGCTAGATGTAAGGGGGTTTCATGGTCGTTGTCTGGTGCGTTCACGTCCGCATTAATGGCTCCATAATGCCGAAATCGTCGAAGTAGTCACCTGTAAGGTAACCCCTGTCCCTTCCCAAGACTCGGTGCAATGGGGTCCTGCCCAAGTGATCAACCGCGTTGACATTTGCACCATAGTCGAGGAGCAACCGTACAAGTACCGATCTGAGATGCAAAAAGGAATTCGAAAATGTCAAATGTAACGGGGTTTCGCCATCCTTGTCTCGTACATTCGTGCTCGCTCCATGCTCCATTGCAAGATCGAACTGATTTCGAGTCTCCCTTTCGTTCTCCTGGTCCAAACTACCGACCCCAGTGGGGTCTGGCCCCAGTTGTCCGCCCCGTTGACATTCGCACCATGGTCGATTTGAGTTCCAGACAATCAGTGGCCAGATGTAAATGTAACGGGGTTTTGTCATCCTTGTCTCGTGCCTTCACATCTGCACCACGTTCAATAGCTGTGCAATACCGAAAATACCATCGTTAGAGTATTTGATACCTTTGTCACGGTCCCGGCCAGAATATTCACCCAATTTTTCAGGGGTTCGAAAACTTGATGCAATGGGGGTCCGGCCCGAGTTGTTCTCAACGTCAACATTCATACCATGACATGACCAACTTGAGCGAGGCGAGGTGCCAAATGTAATGAGGTTTGTCATCCACGTCTCGTCCATTCACATCTGCACCACGCTCACGAGGTACGAGTTATATTGCGTGGAACCGCGGCCTATCCGTGATTGTCTACATCGTCTGCGTAGTCCTTCATCTACTAGTACTGTAAGCTCCAGTTGTGCTGCACGGGCGTTGAAATGAATATTTTGTCGCAATTGTGAGGTGGACGGTCACGTCACGCCGGTCGAGGGAATCGATGCGAAACATATTGCCTTCGCGCCTCGAATCGACTTGTGCATGTAGTTCCGAAGCGGAACTCATCTATTGTCGTCATTCACCAGGCACCACGAATCTTTGGCTGATTCCCCTGTCCTGCGGCACCTCCCAGGGGTGTCATAAATATGTTCTGCAGGCTTTGGAAGTTGGGTGTCCCAAGACCCGTGACCTATCCAACACAAATCAGCCAACGTCGAAGACGAATAAAATAAGTGTGGCAGGACGAACGGGATCCCATCCAGGGACAGCAGAGAATCCATTGGTGCCGCAGCCAGGGTTAGAGCCATATGTGATGTCGTTGAGGCCCGCAAACCCGTCGTCGTATAGCCGGATATTAAGGAAACCAAGCGGGGGTCTGCCATTCGTAATAAGATAATCATTCAGCAGCGAGATAATGCCTGCCACTACCTGGGCATTGATGGTCAGCTGAGAATGGACAACGCAGAGCGGACGGAGCAAGGAAAGACACACGGGAACCGAGCAGCTCGTGCCATCCTGATTAACGCGAGCGTTTCTGAAGTAGACTGGGAATAGGACAGCTTGGGCGGCGATGTCAGGGATACCACGACCGGCAGGGCTGCACAAATCACAAATTGAGACACAGTTTGGTCAGATGACAGCAGCGAGCGCACTTGTAGAGGCCAGCATACTGAGTGCCTTGGCGCTCGAGGAATGCGGACACGGCGACGTCCTGGTAGACTGGACGTGAAAAGAGGTCCGAAAAGCCGCCTCCAGAGAGGGGAGCCGCGACCTCGGGGCCATAGTTTGTAGTGCCGCCGACGGCAGTGAGATAGGGACCTGCGAAAGCACGGCAATCTGGTGAGCTACTTGTAATCGCGCTTGTGTAGATAAAATGCCACACGTACAGGATGCAGGGAATTCGGGGACAAACCGGACACCTCCCGACTTGCCCTTGCAGTCCTTCCCGACGCCGTCGTCGCCTGAAGGATAGAGGACGGTGACGCCACGGGCGCCGAGCTGTGCATAAAGGATGCACACGGCCCTCCCATATTCCTCAGGAACAATCGGCTCGGAGGCGCCATATGATATGCTGATTGTCTGCGGGATGTCCGCCTTTCTGAACAAGTATCCGAGTGACTCGAGCTCCACGTCTCCAGGGAGTGGCTCGTTGCTGTCCGACATTTTCTCCGAGCCACCAATGCTGTAGAAAATGATCGGGGTAGGGTACGCCATGGCCGAAGCATACTGGACGTTGAGGTTCGCCTCTATGCCGGGTTTGTCCGGGTTGTACTTACCGCCGTTCACCAGCTCGACGGTGAATGTTGCCAGACTGGGGCGTAGCACATCGGTGCGAAAGTTAGACATGTACCTAGTCAGATCCGTCTTACTCGGGTATTCATTCCGGTAGCCAAATATCCCGAGGGTATTCCGGCCAGCCGCAGCGGGAACATATGCGAGCGTCTTGTACAACCAGCGCAGTTGTGACGACGTGGTGCGGCTCGACAGCACCGTCACGGGCTTACCCGACGTCGCCTCCACCTCTGCCAACGCCGCCGCCGCTTTGACGGAGCGCCTGGGTGGTGTCCGCCGCTGCGTCCGTATGGAGGAGAAGTATGTCGTCGGCGCGACCGCTTGAATGTGTGCGTGCAATACCTCAGGAAGTGCGTAGCTGACCGTCCGGATTATCGTGTCATTCACTTTGGCATGCCGGTATAGCTGGTATGACGCGCCGAGCATTTCGTTAGCCCGAGACACGGGCACGTTGCTGACCGTCAGCCACGCGCCGCCGTGTGTCGTTGAGATGGAGGAGGGCCGGATGCCGTGGTGTGTGAGCCAGGAAGTGACAAACTCGAGTGTTTCTGGGTGCGGCCTGACGAGTTCGGCGACTTGTTCTTTAGAGAGGTGTGCACCATATCTGAAAACGAGGAGCAGCATGTGAATGAACGCGCGAGAGGAGCAGCGGTGAGATGGACGTGCCTTGGATGCTTGGGGTCGCTGACCTGGTATAGTGCATCAATCAAGGCGTTGTCATGGCGGGGGTTGAGCGCGATGTAGAGGTCGATAGTGGTTCCGGCGGACGGGCAGCCCAGAGTCTCCCAGTTAGCTGGAACGGAACTCCAAGTGTGCTTTACACGCACGTCACCCCAAGGAGTGAGGGGCGTCGCGAAGTTGGCGAGGGGTGTGGCAGTGAGGAATGAGAGAACATAGAGCCAGTGGTATCTCATGTGGACAGGAGACCAGCCAGGAAGGTAGTATCTGGGGCCGCTCACTGCCAGTGGGGGATCAAGTGGACTGTGCTGCTCAGAAGGCCAGAGGCCAGAAACCCCTAAGGACTAGGACACTAAGTACATGGCTGATATGCAAGGCTTTATAGAGCGAGGTTGGAGCGGGACGGCAGGTCCCACTTTGGTGTGGCAACCCGCGGCTTTCGAGGAACCCTCACATGGTGATTGAAAGGATGTCCGGATGAGGCCTCGTCTCGACCCTCCTAATTCCTAACCCAAGAATCTGCTTCTAAATCCTCCGGGTTATCGTCTTTTGAGCGATGGCTAGTAGTCGGACGTGGCCCTGGGCCATTTGAAGAAAGAACGATTCGATTACCGAAACCGACAACTCTAGTTACAGGACAACTTAAACAGGAAGGACCGCGATGGGATTGGATATGACTCATATGGCGCTTCACAGCGCCACGGTAATTTGAGTTGCTTCAAGATCGCTTCTGGGACGTTCGTTATGTCCCGTCTGGAAGTCGGGTTGAAGACTGTCCCGTGCATCTCCAGTTGACAGAACACTCATCGGAGGAAGCCCCAGGGAGAGACCTTACATGCTATCAGCTTTCTCGACAGTGTCTCGATGACCCGTTCCTTGTCATCCTCCCGCCGTTTTTCACCATTGGCATAAATCAACCTCAAACCTAATATATTTGGCAATGTCTTCCTTGTGTCAAGTTTAGTTGTGAAGGGAGACGCAGCGAGACGTCATGGGCTCGAGATGGTTGCGGATGTCTATCTTCAGCGGAATGATCAATAAGGTCTTTAATGAGGCTGAGTACGTGTTCTCGAGGCGATCGCACACCAGACGTATTGGTAATGTCACCCATCAAGGGCATCCACGATGAGGTAAATTGGATGTTGGGTGGTAGTTGGGAGCATGTTCGTTAGACGACTTCGTCGGCGGGTTGTTGAGTGCCTCTCCCGCGTGCTGAACAAACACGGAAAATCAAGCACATTGGAACAAGGAAGGCAGGAAGTTAGGACGATACTTCTCATTATCGTCTTTAAAATCGACCGGGCAGGGCCTACAGTAAGCAGGCCAAATGGCTTTGAACACTCAAACATTTGATTTCCGTGCTAAACAAGATTCGGATCCCGTCCCTCTCAATGTTGCGTTGCCGGACCACCAGACAGAGATGGTCTTCATGCGCGCCGATAACTCCTTATCGGAACGCATGAAGATCGTCTCTGGGACGGAGGAAATTGTTGACCGGGTGTTGCAAGTGGTGCGACTCGCGCTCCCACGAGGGGTGGCTATTGTCCAAGGCAGGGAAGTCGAGCAAGTTAATATAGGGAAAGGGTCAGTCTGCGTTGGAACGTATGTAAAATTTATGCGCTTCTCTGCTTATTTTCGGTGCGAACCTGAAGCGCCTGATACTATATTTGAAAGTTGCGCTCTTGCAGCAAGCGTACTCCGCTTTTCGTGCTGGGGCCGACTAGGTGCCAAGTTTTCTGGGGCGGATACATTGTCATTAGGCTGTGACACTGGTGCTTGAGCTTGACTGGGTTCAGAAGGAATGAGAAGGAATGACTCGGACGTGAGTAGACGCTCTAAGACGAGCGAGGCACGAGCGGTGCCTTAGAGCACCGTCTTTGAGTGAGCGGGCGATGCGGCACGTGCACATTCCTCTTTTGCGCGCTGCCACCTGCCCGCCCACCTTTTCAACTGGTCTGAAAAACCGGATCCTTCATTTTTAATTGCTATTTTCCAAAGCAAAACACACGCCTCCAACAGCGTGAACCGCCTCTCTAACCCATCACATCGTAAGCATGCCATGCATACTGAATGATCCCTCCCGGGCCGTGTGCCCCGACTTTGAAGGGAATGACTGGGACTTCCTGAGGCAAACCATGGTCGATGCCCACCCAGGTCCAGACCCACTCACAGAAGAAATGGCCGCTCAGCGGCTGAGAGAGACATGGACGAAGGAAAATGACAACAAGGTAGCCGCCTGGAATGAGCAACTACAACAGGACCAGGCTGAGCAGGATGAGCAGGACAGGCTGGCACAAGAAGAAGAAGACGCTCAGCAGGCCTTGCACAACAAAGAGGCCAAGGAGCAACGCAAAGAAACCGAGAAGAAAAGACCAAAGATCGGTTCCTTTGTCAAAGGTAAAGGCGTCAGCAACTGGATTGAGCCCCGCCCGGCCCAGTACACCCTCAACAAGATCAACAACCTGGAGTACGTTGAACTCGACTACTTCACAGTGCGAGGATGCAAAGACGCTGCGGCCGACTCAAGCAGATCCATCAGTCAGGACACCCTAGGCTTCGCGCACTTTGAGGACTCCCTAGCCATTCGCCCCCTTGCCGCCTTGAAAACCTCCAAAAACATCAGGCCGGACGAAGAGCTCACCTGGGACGAGCTAACGGACGCGAAACACACCATGCTGCACTTCATGGCGCGTTCTGGGGTATGGCCTTCCAAGCACATAGAGTCCCTGGCGGCCTTTTACCTTGCCCTCGAGCTGCACCCAAGGAGAACGCAGGACAACGGCAGGAAGGTCCTCACGCTCTACCAAAGCCAGGTGAGGCGCGAATGGTTCGACACCTTCAAACATGACGAAGGCTTTGACATCGAGATCATTAATGAGTCTTACATGCAAGCCATTGCCGAGGAAGTAATCATCAGAATCCAGGACAGGAAAATCGACCAGGTACACTTTTACCACCCGTGTAGCGACGACCACAACACTAATCGTTTTCACTCCTCCCTTCTCCCCCACTCCTCCGTGTTCCCCTCCCTCTACCTCCTATCCTCCACCGCCATTGCCATGTCCATCCCCACACCGCGCGCTTCCCGCCGCCCTGCACGCCATGCCATGCACCGTTTGCCCTTCCCAAATGCGTCCCGACACCTGCCGTTTGCCTACCCAAATGTGCCGTGTCCCTGCCGCCGGCCCTTGTCCCGCGTGCCCTGCCGTTGACCTTTCCCCAACATGCCCTGCCATGCCCCCCCCCCTGGCACTGCCCCCTCTGCGTGTCGTGCCCTCCGCCATGACCCCTTCCTGCTGCCATCTCCCAGATCGCGAGGGCTCAGATGAATCACGACCCCTCGACTCCACAAGCCCCTGCCAGGCACTGTGACTGGAGCCGCCAGTCCAGAGGCCGCCCCCATTCAGCATCACCGCGCCGCTCTGATTTTACCAGAAAGTGCCCCTGCTCGCGCTCCCCGCGCACAGGCCAAGGGTCACCATCGGATCGCCCCGAAGTGCATACACCGGGCCCTTCCAGGTGCACCAGACTGGACAAGTCCGGGTTTTTTCCACCCGGCGCAGGCCCGCATGGGGGAGTCTGCACCGCCTGCCTCGGACGCCACGATCACACCTTCGCCAAGTGTGAAGGCCACAAACTATGGGATGGCTCCACTGGCGCCGTCAGGAAGGATCAAGGAAAGCTGGTCGGCACGGACGGCCTCCCCGTCTGTTTCGACTGGCAAGTCCCGAAAGGCTGCGCCTCTGCAAGCCACCCCGAGCGACACAAATGCTCAGGCTGTGGAAGGTTAGACCATGGAGCCCAGAATTGCCCTCGAGCGGAGAAGGTGTGAGCCTCTCACGCCATACCACCGCAATGCCTGGGCCGCAGAGCTCGTGCGTCTTGGCCTCCTGGCCAGATATCTGACCGTTGTGCGAAGCCTCACCAACGGCTTTGATCTGGGTATCCCGCCTATTGCCAGTACCTTCTCCCCCGCTAATTGTTACGTTCCTTCCGGACGTCTGCTGTCAATCACGTGACCGTTGCCGATTCGCTGCGTCCGAGTGGCGTGTCGTGCACAAGGACCAAGATAATGTCGATAATGATAAGATAAAGAAGTCGGCGATGACTAAGCACGACTTATAGCGGAACACATAGTGGCGATAATTCCAGCACACTAGCAAAGAGGACAAAGGAGGGGACGAGACAATGAGGGATCAATGCTTTATACACTCTGTGCCCTAAGACCAACTCCGGCGAAGGGGAAGGTATTACACAAGATATCAAAGCTAAGGACTATAACGCATCCAAAGCCCTCTACTTATACTACAAGGGGGAGCTTTCAAGCTCAGCCTGAATCCGAAACCCTAATACACCTATCCAATGGCACAAGGCCCTCGATTTGCATCAGTCATCCATATCGAAATCCACCAATGGCATAAGGCCCTCTTGGTATGAGTCAGAGATAACACACCATACATCATCAATCCAGACCGCGTCCGGGCTCAAGCTCATCCGGACTCACATTCTAGCCTCAGCCTAGGCACAAGCTCATCTAGGCTCTTCCGGACCGTTCGAGGCAGGTCACGTGCCAGGGTCACGTGACGGCCCATAACTCCGACCTAATCCCACGCCTCCTGATAGTCACGTGATGGCGGGTAAGGGTCACGTGTGCTCACCGCGCGTCCCACTCGCACGTGATCTTCTGCGTGTGGTGCTTTCTCCCAGCTCTCTAGCAAGCGTTTGAGCACTGCTGTGGCTCCGCGGACTTCTCTATCCCATCGCAGGTCATCTTGCGCATACTTTGGGTCTTCTCGTAGGTTCCGTCCCAGCTGCGCCGTGACACTAATCACCCCTTGATTACATCGCTACGTAATGTATATAATTCTATCGTTGAACATGAGTTTGCGGTCGGCCGCTACATCGGTCCATTCTCACGCAGCCAATTGGAGGCCTACATCAGCCCCTTTCAGACTTCCCCCCTGTCTCTCGTCCCCAAAATGTCCAAGCCCGGAAAATACTGAGCCATACATAATTTCTCCCACCCACACAATCCCCTCCCGGGGGCAACAGCCGTTAACGCTCGCATCTGCAGCGACGACTTCCCATGCACATGGGGCACCTTCACCACCGTGGCCCTACTTATCGCTCGGTTGCCACCAGGATCCCAAGCCGCCATCCGCGACGTTGCGGAGGCGTACAGAACCATTCCGGCTGCCCCTGCCCAGTGGCCTGGACTGGTCATCCGCTTGCAGGCAGATGACCAATTCGCTGTCAACGTGTGTAATAATTTTGGTCTCACCTCAGCAGGCGGTGCGTATGGAATGGTCGCAGACGCCGGCGTGGACATCTTCCAGGGCAATGGCATTGGACCCCTGGCCAAATGGGTTGATGACCACATCTTCTTCAGGGTCCCCCGAAACTGCCTTGCCGAGTACAATGTGCAGCGAGAGGTCTGGCATGAGGAGATCCGCGCCAACGGCGGGAGAGTACAAGACGGTAGTCACATCTGGTTCAGAGGGAAAGTGCAGCCGGATGATTCTCTGGAGCAGTTCGATGAGGACTGCAGCATGGCTCTGCGGGATCTGGCGGGCTCATCCCCACGCCCTGCGCAGGACTTGCCATTTGCCTATGCTGACGCAGACATCGACGCCGTCTCGTCGTGCCTCGGCATCCAATGGGAGCCATCCAAGTCCATCCCCTTCGGTACGGAGGTATTATACCTCGGCCTACACTGGGACCTACTCACCCACGTTGTACACTTGCCAGACACCAAGAAAGCCAGGTATCTGGTGGCGATCAAAGAGTGGGAAGCCAAACGCGCGCACAACCTCCTCGAGACTCAGAGGCTGTACGGCAAACTATTCCATGCTGCATTGGTTATGCCCACAGGAAGGGCCTACCTCACTGGACTGGGCGCCATGCTTGCCTCCTTCAATAGCAGTCCATTCGTACCGCACACCCCTCCTCGGGACACCCCAAGCGACCTCGCGTGGTGGAGACAACAGCTCAGCTGCCCCAAGATCTCTCGACCCATCCCCAGCCCACAACCTCTCGTCGATCTCGAAGCCTACTCCGACGCGAGCTCTGGTTTCGGAGTTGCCATCACCATTGGCCCGAGATGGTGCGCGTGGCACCTGCTCCCTGGCTGGAAGTCGCAAGGAAGGGACATACAATGGGCCGAAGCCATCGGCTTTGAGCTCCTTGCCATCAGTCTTGGCTCGCATGCAAACCAGGGTAAGCACGTCAAGATTTACGGGGACAACCAAGCGGTCGTCGAAGGATGGTGGAAAGGGTCCAGCGCCAACTGACCCACAAACCTCGTCTTCTGCCGCGTTCTCCAGCTATCGGAAGATCGTGGTTGGGCGATACACACAAGGTACATCCCCAGCGCTCAGAACCCCGCAGATGGCCCTTCCAGAGGGCATTATCCCCCGCCCGAGCTCCTCCTCGACTTCGTCCCCATTCCTGAAGAAGTCCGACCCTTCCTCGTCGACGTTGGAACAGGCAGACCCAGTGAGGGCAGCCACCGTTAATCGGTTTCTACGCCCACGGGACCCCTCAGACACCTTCTCTAGCTCTGATCCGAGAGAGGCCAAGCAGCAGAAATCTCTCAGCATGAGGCCACGTCAGCTCCACCTTCCCCCTGCAACAGCCCCCTCACATAAGAAGCCTGCCCCGTACCCACCATCCCTCACTCCTGTCCCCTCCATTCGCCGCCCCCACTGCCTTGCCAGAGACCGCCTCAGACTCTGGATTCCCACATACGCCCAACCCTCACCCGTCATTCCCACCGCGCTCAGCCCGGCAGAGCATGAGTGTGTCAAGGATACGATGGTGCACGCCTGGGAAGAAGACACGTGCGCGGCCTATGGCTCGGGCCTCCTGATGTGGCACGTCTTCTGCGATGACAAGAGGACACCAGAACTAGCATGAGCTCCCACGTCCCAAGCCTTGGTCTCCACCTTCGTCGCCTACATGGCAGCAGCCTATTCTGGCAGGACCATTTCAAATTACCTCAATGGCGTCCACGCATGGCACATCTTGCACAGCGTCCCGTGGGCACTGGACAAAAGGGAGATGGATACCATGCTCTGGGCGGCAGACAAGCTGACCCCGAGTTCCTCCAGGAGGAAGAAACGCCGTCCCTACACCCCTGAGTTTATCACCGCGATCTGGCAGCACCTCGACCCAGATGACCTGCTAGACGCCGCCGTCTTCGCCTGCCTCGCCACATGCTTCTACGCATCCGCTAGGCTCGGCGAATTCACTGTCCCCACCCTAAGCAGCTTCCGCCCAAACACCCACGTCACCTCCCGGAATCTCTCTTATGCCCAGGACTGCGGCGGCCTCGAGGTCACCGTCCTCCACCTCCCCTTTACCAAGGCAGCCGGCAACGAGGGCAAGGACGTCTACTGGGCCTCGCAAACAGGGGCGACCGATCCCACAGTCACCCTACAGAAACACCTCCTGATCAACGACCCCCCGGAAACTTCCCACCTCTTCGCATATTGGGCCAAGGGCACGTGCCGCCCGCTCACGAAAGCGAAGTTCCTGGAAACGGTCGAAAAGGCCATGCGCGCAGCAGGCCTTGAACCTCTTCAGGGGCATGGCATCCGCATCGGCTCCACCCTTGAGTATCTCCTCCGAGGCGTCCCATTCGACGTCATGAAGGCCAAGGGCCGCTGGGCTGGGGACTCCTTCCAACTCTACCTGAGGAAGCACGCCGTCATCATCGCCCCATACATTCAAGCCGTTCCCACTCTTCAGGAAACGTTCATACGCTACGCCATGCCCCCCGTCCGGTGAGGTCACCGCCAGCCCCTGCTCTGCGGCCACCCCTCCCTGGTAAGCCTAATTAATCTCCTCCTAAGTTTGGGGTACCGAGTCTCACTCGCCACGTCATAGATTCCTAACAGGCCAGGTGTCGCAACCTCGCCTCGGCGACAGAAGTCCTCATTTTCGATCAAGAAGCGCTACGCGCTTTCACCCGTTCTCTTTGCCTCCTCGCACCTCACATACAAGGGGTGCACCAACTCCATACATTAATTACATCGCTTGTACATACCTCAGAAACCACGGTTGAAATTGAGCCGGTTACCAACCCCATCCAGTCCCTCGTGCCGCGCCTCATCTCCCATCTCCCCACACCTCACACCAGCGCGGCACGAGTCACCCTCTCGAAAAGCAAAGTTGCGACTCGCAAAGACGTGAGACGAAGGAGAAAAACGCACACTGCGGTAGCAAAAGCCGCAAATTTTAAATGCCGCAGACACGTGACACAGACCGACGTCACTTTCTGCCTTTCCCTCTCGGCCGCCTCGCATGTGAAGCTGTGGAGGGCGCTATCCTCGCCTCGTCCCCACTTCCGCCCTCTCATCAACCGTCGGCCTCCAAAGGATTCCTTCGTCCGTGCAAGGGACGATCGATGATCCTCGCCCTGCTCTCTCTGCTATCACCCTCTCCTGCCTGCTTGTCATCGTCCCCGTCTTCTCTCCCATCCCGCTGTCTGCACGGCATGTCCACCCTTTCTTTGCCTCGCCGTCTCCTTCGCCCCTGCCGCCGCTTCCCTTGCCGCCTTCTCGTACTGCATGCGTGGTACCCACGCTCCCCACACCTTCCTCGCTGTCACACGAGGGGTGATTGTTACCACTCCTCTCGCCATCTCACCTCACCCACCGTCTCACCATCATCCTCTCTCACCGTCTTCTCCTGGATCGCTCTCCTTCCCCTCCCTGCTCCTCCCACTATCTCCCACCTTCATACCCTCCCGCTTCCCCTGCCGCCCTCTCGCCCCCTGGCACCTCTTCCTCCTGCCCTCTCAGTGCTACTCTCTCCCGCTCCTTGCTAGTACCTCCTCGCCTGCCCCCCATTTCACCTCACTCCACCTCATAATCTCATAATCGCTCCCCTCTTTTTCTGAACCCTCTTTCTCCCCCCCTCCTACCGTCTACCCTGACACCTCTGTCCACCTTACGCTGTCTACCTCACCCTACCGTCACGCCTTGCCTTCTCCTTCCCGTCGTCTCAAGACCCTCGGCACAGCCTTGCCGCCCCTCCCACCCGCTCGGCGCCTTCCCCCTCCTCTCCATCCCGCCCTCTTGTTACTCAGTCATATTGTCATCACGTTCGAGCAACTCTCGCTTCCGTCCTCTCATTCCTGGTGTCACTTCACCTGCCTGCTTTCTGCCGATCCCTGTGCCCTCTGTACATTCTCTGGTTGCTTGCCCTACCGTCTCCTTACCTGCGCTACTGTGTTCTCACCCCGTTCGTTAATCCTTTCTTTTGTCATCATTACCCTCTCTTGCATGTCAACTACATTTGCTGCCTACCACCCCCTTGTCGTCGCAGTCCTCTCCACCTACCTTCTTCTCCTGGCCATCAGCTTGCGTCTGGGATGCGAGGACTCTAATAACAGCTTAATCATGGCTTCCGATTCCTCATCTTTCTGGCTTCTCGGTCTTGCCCTCGGTCCATCGTTGCTTGCTCTCAGATAACCTATTCCACAAGGTTTTATGTTAACCTAGTTGCACTTTTGTCCTCCTCACAGCCCCCCAAGCTGACGTGCCAGACGTGAGGTTGCCATCCGACGATGAGTGCAGCGAACACTTCGTTGTCGATTTCAACGGATAGTTTGAAACATCAACGTGCGTCATGTTTCCGCTCTTTCGCTTCCCCATTCCTGGACCCGGTCCCTTTCATTTACTGTCCCAGTTTGGCCGTACAAATGTTGTTCCGCCATCGTCCGCTCTCCTCCGTACAGTGCACATCCCCCCTCGGCGTAAGGTCTGGGTTACTTGAACCTTAGTCGACAATTTGCATGACTTATAATATTATTAGTGGGCTTCGGTACTGTTCGAAGATATGTGTGTGCCGAGAAAGCGGATATGCGAGTAGCGCCGACCAGCCACGTGACGAGCAGGGATGCGATGCAAGGAGCGAAGACAGGGGCCTTGTTCGGCGCATCTGCCAATGAAAATATTTAAACAGTCGAAGCGAGTGAACAACGGGCTGCACACTTGATATACACTATGGTCTCTCTTCTCCACCTCCCCATTTCCGTTTCCTTTCTTTCATTCATGATTCCGGATGGTAGGCATATAAATGATACCCGACTGATCGCTCGCACACATTCGTGCAGCGTGTATCTTCGGACCTATCTGTAGGATATGTATGTGAGCTCTCGACCATCTCCTCGTTCTTTTCACCTCAACGTAGTCGAAATTCGACTCTAAAATTTGGGTGGTATTATTTGCAGAGATGTAGGTGTGCTAGGCCAGGAATAGGAAGCACAGACCAGTCACGAGATGAGGGGAGTAGCAGAGGTGAGAACAAGGGTGAGAACGCAAGGAGCGACCTAAGCTGACGCCGCGTGCCATGCTTGTCGAGAAAACGGGGTAATGTACATCAAGTCACTTTTACTGTAAGTACATACACGTAGGTTGGGTCTAAGACTGCGGACCAAGGAGTAAAATTTAATGAGACACCAAGGGAATTGCGTGGCACCGAATCCGGAACCGAATGTCCGCGCTTGCCTAGGCGCTTGCATTGGGGATTTTATACGTGTGGGTACATACCAATTTTTAATTTACTGTAAATGTCAGTCAAACTACCGGTCACAACTCGAGCAGTCCAAGAAGACGACAGTACCACCGACTGTGAAAAACTATTTGAGAAAGAAAGCGACGGTGACATCATGTGTTGTTTCTATCAATGGCATGATGACCGTATCACCGTAAGGGTTTGCGCGTGACAACATTTCCCTGTCGGTGGTACTGACCTGATACTACTACTAATATCCGTAGCCTGAGAGAAGACCCATCAATGCCACGCATTGTGATCGCCGTGTTCGCCCGATAGAGTATTCTGATGGCGGCGGTCGGTTCATTTCTTCTCTTATGCTCTCCCGCGCGAGCTGGGATGGGATCTTGCCCTTTTTGCTCGCCGCATTTATATCTGCACCACGCCTGAGAAGAAACCAAGCGACACAAGGCGGGATGCTAGGTGTAAGGGGGTTTCGTGGTCTTTGTCTTGTGCGTTCACGTCCGCACCACGCACCATTAATAGCTCCATAACACCGAAATCTTGAACGTCAAAGTCACGGTACTAAACCCTGTCTTTTCCCGACACTCTGCCAGTGCAACGGGGTCCGGCCCAAGTGATCCACCGCGTTGACAACTTGACATTTGCACCATAGTCGAGGAACAACCGTACTAGTACCGATCTGAGATCCAGAAAGGAATTCGAAGATGCAAAGTGGGGTTTCGCCATCCTTGTCTCGTACATTCGCGCTCGCTCCACGCTCCATTAATAGCTGTGCAAGATCGAACTGATTCTGAGTCTCCCATTCGTCCTCCCGGTTTCCAAACAACCGACACAGTGGGGTCCGGCCCTGGTTGTCTGTCGCGTTGACATCCGCGCCATGGTCGAGGAGCAACCGCACCGAATCGGTCATGAGTCCCAGACAACCACATGCAAAATGTAATGGGGTGTTGTTGACCTTGTCTCGTGCGTTCACATCCGCACCACGCTCCACCAATAGCCGTATAACACCGAAAACATTTTCAACGAGGTAATCTCTGTCTCTCAACACTCGGCGCAACGGGGTCAGGCCCCAGTGGTCTACTGACTTGACACTTGCACTAGTCGAGGAGCAACCGCACTGACTTGAGATCCAGAAAAGAAGATGTCAAATGTAAAGGTGTTTTGCCATCCTTGTCTCGTGCATTTGCGCCCGCTCCACGTCCCATTGATAGCTGTGCAAAGTCGAACTGATTCAGCCCTTCGTTTTCCCAGTTCCACAGCCGGCACAACGGGGTCCGGCACCAGTAGTTGACTATGATCTGGACTTCCCATAAAAATATTTAAGTCGGTGAGTGGGTTTCTCGGTCTCCAGGTTTCAGGTCTCTGGAGACCAAGAAAATGGTAGAAACCGACAAAAACCAACGAAACATGGGAGACTTATTTCCCCAATTACTGATGCGTCTGGCATTCATCTCGATAGTAAGTTGACACCTTGTTGCTCTCAGGACGGGATTAGTGTCAAGCGCTGGCAAATCTAGGAAACATGGTGCGCTAGGACGAGTGGAGACGGTGTCGCGCCGGCCTGCGAGCACAAGGTCATGCAGCAGATGAGGTACGAGTTATATTGTGAGGAACCGCGGCCTATCCATGATTGTCTACATCGTCTGCGTTGTCCTTCATATACTAGTACTGAAAGCGCCAGTTGTGCTGCACGGGCGTTGAAATGAATATTTTTTGTCGCAATTATGAGGTGGACGGCCACGTCACGCCGGTCGAGGGAATTGATGCGAAACATATTGCCTTCGCGCTTCGAATCGACTTGTTCATGTAGTTCGGGAGCGAACCTCATCTATTGCCGTGATTCACCAGGCCCACGAATCTTTGGCTAATTGCCCTGTCCTGCGGCGCCTCCCAGGGGTGTCATAAATATGTTCTGCAACCTTTGGAAGTTGGGCGTCCCAAGACCCGTGACCTATGCAACACAAATCAGCCAACGTCGAAAACGAATAAAACAAGTCTGGCGGGACGAACGGGATCCCATCCAGGGACAGCAGAGAATCCATTGGTGCCGCAGCCAGGGTTAGAGCCAGATGTGATGTCGTTGAGTCCCGCAAACCCGTCGTCGTATAGCCGGATATTGAGGAAACCAAGCGGGGGTCTGCCATTCGTAATAAGATAGTCATTCAGCAGCGAGATTACGCCTGCCACTATCTGGGCATTGATGGTCAGCTGGGAATCGACAACGCAGAGCGGATGGAGCAAGGAAAGACACACGGGAACCGAGCAGCTCGTGCCGTACTGATTGACGCGAGCGTTTCTGAAGTAGATTGGGAATGTGAGAGCTTGGGCGGCGATGTCAGGGATGCCACGACCGGCAGGGCTGCACAAATCACAAAGTAAGACACAGTTGGGTCAGGTGACAGCAGCGAGCGCACTTGTAGAGGCCAGCATATTGGGTGCCTTGGCGCTCGAGGAATGCGGACACGGCGACGTCCTGGTAGACTGGGCGTGGAAAGTGGTCCGAGAAGCCGCCTCCAGAGAGGGGAGCCGCAACCTCGGGTCCGTAGTCAGTAGTGCCGCCGACGGCAGTGAGATAGGGACCTGCGAAACCACGGCAGTCTGGTGAGCTACTTGTAATCGCGCTTGTGTAGATAAAATGCACACGTACAGGATGCAGGGAATTCGGGGACAAACCGGACACTTCCATCCTCTTCCTCGCAGTCCGTCCCGACGCCGTCGTCGCCTGAAGGATAGAGGACGGTGACGCCACGGGCGCCGAGCTGTGCATACAGGATGCACACGACCCTCGCATATTCCTCCGGAACAATCGGCTCGTAGGTGCCATATGATACGCTGATGGTCTGCGGGATGTCCGCCTTTCTGAACAAGTATCCGAGCGTCTCGAGCTCCACGTCTCCAGGAAGTGGCTCGCCGCTGTCCGACACTTCCCCCTCACCACCAATGCTATAGAAAATGATCGGGGTAGGGTACACCATGGCCGAAGCGTACTGGACGTTGAGGTTCGCCTCTCTGCCGGGGTTGTTCGGGTTGTACTCACCGCCGTTCACCAGCTCGACGGTAAATGTTGCTAGAGTGGGGGGTAGCACATCGGAGCGAAAGTTAGACATGTACCTAGCCAGATCCGTCCTACTCGGGTATTGTTTATGAAAGCCAAATATCCCGAGGGTATTCCGGTCAGCCGCGGCGGGAACATATGCGAACGTCTTGTACAACCCGCGCAGTTGTGACGACGTGGTGCGGCTCGACAGCACCGTCACGGGCTTACCCAACGTCGGCTCCGTCTCTGCCAACGCCGCTGCTGCTTTGACGGAGCGCCTGGGTGGTGTCCGCCGCTGCGTCCGTATGGAGGTGAAGTATGTCGTCGGCGCGACCGCTTGAATGTGTGCGTGCAATACCTCGGGGAGTGCGTAGCTGACCGTGCGGATTATCGTGTCATTCACTTTGGCATGCCGGTATAGCTGGTATGACGCGCCGAGCATTTCGTTGGCCCGAGACACGAGCACGTTGCTGACCGTCAGCCACGCGCCGCCGTGTGTCGTTGAGATGGAGGAGGGCCGGATGCCGTGATGTGTGAGCCAGGAAGTGACAAATTCGAGCGTTTCTGGATGCGGCCTGACGAGTTCGGCGACTTGTTCTCTAGAGAGGTGTGCGCCATATCTGAAAAGGAGGAGCAGCATGTGAATGAACGCGCGAGAGGAGCAGCGGTGAGATGGACGTACCTCGGATGCTTGGGGTCGCTGACCTCGTATAGTGCATCAATCAACGCGTTGTCATTGCGGGGGTTGAGCGCGATGTAGAGGTCGATAGTGGTTCCGGCGGACGGGCAGCCCAGAGTCTCCCAGTTAGCTGGAACGGAACTCCAAGCGTGCTTTACACGCACGTCGCCCCAAGGAGCGTGGGGCGTCGCGAAGTCGGCAAGGGATGTGGCAGTGAGGAATGAGAGAACATAGAGCCAGTGGTATCTCATGTGAACAGGAGACCAGCCAGGAAGGAAGTATCTGGGGGATCAAGTGGACTGTGCTGTTCAGGAGGCTACACCGCTGATTTGCAAGGCTTTATAGAGCATCAGGATCGAGGTTGGAGCGAGACGGCAGGTCCCACTTTGGTGTCAACACGGCGACCCGCGGCTTTCGAGGAACACATGGTAGTTGAAAGGATGACCGGATGAGGCCACATCTCGACCCTCCTAATTCCTAATCTAATCATCTGCTTTTAAATCCTCCGGGTTAGGCTTTGGAGCGATGGGACTAGTTATAACTTAAACCCTCTTTTTGGGTTTTTCCTTGGAAGAACGCCCACCGTTGTTTCTATGTGAGTTACAATCTGGGCGCACGCCGGCCTCTGCCTGGCCCTGCTACTAGTAGGGCAAAGGGCATTGACTTTGTGCAGACCCAACATGGTTCATCCGTCATCTGTCTCTGAGGATAACAGCACAAGGGGTGTAATTTCGTAAATGGGGTACAATTATCTCATTAAGCGTTCCAAACGGATTCCCCAAGCTAGAAAATACTTTGAAACCCTCACCGTATTTAATCTCCTCATTCCTCCCTCTGCGTAGCAGGTGATTCAAACGATGCCCCTCATGGCCCACACTTATCTATGCAACCCCCAGCTTCTCTGTGATCTTCACCGCCCCCTCCTCCGACTGTGTCTTGCCTCTGTATAGTATAGCGTTAACATTAAGTCCCTCGTCCCACGAACCGCCAATGCTAACACCGGTACCTGCTGCGGGAGTCTATCGGACCCAGTGATGGCATAAAAAGTGAGACGCACCGCCTGCTCGAGGGGCACGTCAAGCGCTGCGCGCAGTGCGGCGTTCTTGAATGCGCGCGGCCCGCCGAGGCACTAGTGGATCACGGGCGAGTCGTCATGAGCCTTGATGCAAGCTTGATGGGCCGCGGGGTCGCGTTTTCATAGTCGCGCCAATGTGAGGTGTGGAGTTTGCTCTCAGTCGTCTATACGTCTCATTTGCTCGTGCGAAATGTCCCCTTACAAGACCTTTATCGCCTTAGCCGTCCGTCCGTCCGTCCGGGCTCCTGACGCGCTAGTAGCCGCCGCCAACGCCGCCGCCGTGTTGAGCAGTTCCGCATCCTGCTCCTATCCTGCGTCATCCTTGGCGCATTTCCGATGTATACCGATAAGACGGGGTGAAAAAATAGCGCATATAGCACGCGGGGGCATGTGAAACGTCACGGTACTGAAACCGTTGGGCTCGCCCGCGACTCGACCGAGCCGCGCCGCAGCGTTAAGGTCCATACGCTCGCTTTCGCACGTGAGACTCATCTACACAATAGTAAAAAGGACGAGGGCCGCCAATGTGCGGTTGAGGTGATACATCCGGCATACTTGACGTCCCCACGACTCTTCTAGCAGTGGCAGATCCGAACTCCTCGTTGGATAATGTTCTATAGCGCCAATTCCCTTGACACCTATTTGTTTGTGTTACAACAGGATGGACATGACAGGGAAGGAGTGCGATCGGACTGGATATGACTCACATGGCGCTTCACAGCGCCACGGTAATTTGACTCGGAGTTGCTTGAGGATCGCTCCTGCGACGTTCATTATGTCCCGTCCGGGAGTCGAGTTGAAGATTGTCCCGTGCATCTCCAGTTGACAGAACACTCATCGGAGGAAGCCCCAGGGAGAGACCTTACATGCTATCAGCTTTTTCGACAGTGTCTCGATGACCCATTCCTTGTCATCCCCCCACCGCTTTTTATCATTGGCATAAAGTCAACCTCAAACCTAATATATTTGGCGATGTCTTCCTTGTGTCAAATTTAGTCGTGAAGGGAGACGCAGCGAGACGTCAAGGGCTCGAGATGGTTGCGGATGGACATCTTCAGCAAAATGATTAACAAGGTCTTTAATGAGGCTGAGTACGTGTTCTCGAGGCGATCGCACACCAGACGTATTGGTAATGTCACTCATCAAGGGCGTCCACGATGAGGTAAATTGGATGTTGGGTTGTAGTTGGGACCATGTTCGTTAGACGACTTCGTCGGTGGGTTGTTGCGTGCCTCTCCCGCGTGCTGAATAAACACGGGAAATCAAGTACATTGGAACAAAGAAGGCAGGAAGTTAGGACGATGCTTCTCATTATCGTTTTTAAAAATCAACCAAGAGCAGGGCCTATATTAGTAAGCAAGCCAAATGGCTTTGAACGTTTGAACACTCAAACATTTAATTTCCGTGCTAAACAAGATTCGGACCCCTTCCCTCTCAATGTTGCGTCGCCGGACCACCAGACAGAGACGATCTCTATGCGCGCCGATAACTCCTTATCGGGACGCATAGAGATGATCTCTGGGACGGAGGAATTGTTGACCGGTTGTTGCAAGTGGCGCGGCTGCTGTCCAAAGAAGTTGAGCAAGTTAAGGGGTCAGTACGGTCAGTCTGTGTCGGAATATATGTAAAATTATCTCTGCATATGTTCGGTGCGAACCTGTAGCGCCTATATTTGAGAGTTGTGCTCTTGCAGCAAGCATGCTCCGCTTTTCGTGCTGGGGCCGAGGTTCCAAGTTTTTTGGGGTGGATACTCGGACGTGAGCGTGAGACGCACACTGCGGCAGCAAAAAGAGTATCAAGCCGCAAAATGCCGCAGACACGTGGCACAGTGAACCTGTTGTGAACCGATGACTCATCCGTTACCTCGTGACTCGTGGATATTATTCAGATGATGCGTAAACCTGTATATTACAGGTATTCCGAGATTGCATCCTTTCTGTGTCTCAGATATTCTGCTTGTATGAATAGGAGTGAGACGCGTCAGCGCGACGCGCAAGCGTAGCACTTTATGTATTTAAACAGTTAGTTTAGCGACAGGAATCCCAGAATTAGTGATTGGCCCGGGTACGGGTAACCCGCCGGGTATCCGGTCGGGTATTGCCGGGGTACGGGTACGGGTAGCCATCTTCAAACCCGAAGCAAACCCATACCCGTACACGGGTTCCCGCGGGTCGTGTACATTGTTGTCGTACACCATCGATATCCCCCATTACCTCGTACACGCACTTTTTCTCGCTTTCTCTCGCTCTCTCCCCCCTTCTCCCCGATGCACCACTCCTCCATCAAACCAGATTACTGATGCCAAACACCTCGCAAACGGTCCCTAGGCACCTGAAAACAGGCCGTGGATCCTCTGGCCTCATCTTTCTTCCTCCACCCTCTCCCTTCCTGTCACAAATTCCGAAGACGCAAAAAGTATGAAGTCACTTTTTTTGTTTATTTATTTGTTCATCTCTAACTGATGTAGTGTAGGCTGCAGGACAGTGGCGTCGTCATCGCCTTCACAATGGCCTCCACCACCTTCACACCTTGCGGAATGCGAGCGCCCAACCCGCCTCACCTACTGCTCCCACCCCTCAACCTGCTGGTCATGCATGTGTACGCAGGCCATCCCGTTGTCGCCGTCTCGCGGCGCTTGGCCCCACTCAGATGAGTTTCACTTTTTAACTTTTTGTTTTTTTCTTACTTACTTCGAACGGGCAGGACCTCCCGCTCCTGCGAGCGTAACGACTTTGCCGCGGCCTCAACCCCACCGCACTCGCGCCTGCACATGCTGCCCCTCAACCCTGACCCCGCCACCGTGACCTCGACATTGCCGTGACACACCTCGACCCCACCACGCCGCCGCCGCCTCGACACGGCCGCCACCGCCACTTCGACCTCGCTACGAGACTTGCCACCAGCGCCGCGCACCTCGACCCACACTGGCGCCGTCTCGACACGGTCCCCGCCCTTCGACGCCGGCATCATTGCCATCCACCCATTTGCTCAGTATTTTTGTGCTAGTACTGTAGTAATGTATATAGTTTCAACAAATTTAATGTGCATCTGTGCATCTGTATATGCGTGACCCGAAAACCCGCACGGGTTTTCGTACCCGTGTGACCCGTCTAAACCCGCACCCGAACCCGAGGAAAACCCTACCCCTCATCACGGGTACGGGTTTTGTCCGGGTCGGGTACGGGTGGCTCCAAAAATACCCGGGGGTGACCCGAGCCAATCACTACCCAGAATTCTCTCGCCTACTTTCCTGCCGTTTCGAGTTTCTTAGTCATCAATAGTCACATGAAGGTGGGCGACATCACACTTGATCAAGTGTGAGGCTACCCTAACCCTAGCTCACGCTCAGAAGAATCAAGAACAGTCGTTTATTGTACAAGAAAGGAAGCGCGTCAAATAGTATCAAGTCTAACAAGGTACTATTTTATTACGCTGTAATAGCGCCGCCCCTGATCTTTCTTTGGTCAGTGGGACTCGCACTCCGGAGAGTGTCGCGACATATATTTGGTTGCGCAACCCACATAGTAGGCCCGCGGTACTAGTGCGCCGATGGCAGACGCGAACGCCCCGGCAGGACAGGGAGCAGGGATGACTCCCATCGAGGTTCTGCAGCAGGGGTTTACACCAGAGGTATTTCAAGCGATGCGAGTTATCTTCCACAGGTTCGAGCAGCGGTTTCAAGCTGTGGAGAGTACTGTAGTCACGTCCCAGCAGTTTCAGAGGTCAATAGAAACTGCGTTCACCCATACGAATCTCACTATCGCTGCTCCCCCGACACAGCAGCGATCCTCCTCGCCTAAGGACAACTTTACCAAACTAGTGGTCCAACCGTTCTCAGGGAAGACATCCGACAATGTCGCTGCGTGGATAGCCTTAGCTGAAGACGCGCTCGACACCGGCAAGGTCCCAAGAGATTGCTGGACTCAGTATGCTACTCAGGTCTTTCGAGAGGCTGCGCTCGCCTGGTATCACGCCCGAAGGCTTGCAAACGGCGGACGCATTCCGGCCTGGGATGACTTGAAGAAAATGATGATGAACCACTGGGCTCACCCCGCTCACGCTAATGAACTTCGGGCTCGTCTTGAAAATCTGAACTGCCGAGGAGGCGTTACTGAGTACACTCGCCAGTTCGAGAACGTCGAGGCTCAGATCCCGCAGCCTGAAATGACGTTCAATGATTGCAAATATCGCTTCACTTTGAAGCTCCCGAGGGAGTTATCGCTACAGCTTATGGCACGCACTGAGGAAGATATGGCACTTTATTACTCGGCCGCCAGACAATGGGACAGTCTTAACAAGCTAGCCCAGGGAACGCCGGCCAACCAAACGGGCCCCATGAGGCCCTTCAAAAAGTATCGTGCTCCGTCTCTGTCCTCGATGCGTCCTGCCTTGACCACTATGCCCTATCTAACTCCCACAGCTTCAACAAGTCGTCCCGAACCCATGGATCTCGACGCGATGAACATGAGTCGTGACCCACACAGACCGCCTGCCTCGGCTCGCTGCTACAACTGCAATGAGTCCGGACATTTCGCGCGGGACTGCCGCAAGCCCTTGAGACGCTCGACTGATGGCGCAGAACGAAGGATGGCGCCTGGACGCCCCAGGACGACAAAGCCCATGCATCTGTTTGAAGAAATCGAGGAACCTGCAAATGAAGAGTACCAATCAGAAGAAGTCGAAGCCGAGAGGCCCGAACCTGAATTGCAGTACCCACCTGAGCGTCACACATCTGAGGAATATGCCCTGGAGAGTTACGATCCAGACAAGCCGGATCTAGAGCTACAATATCTCGTTACCGAGGCTAACATGATGGAAGATAAATGCGGGCCACTCACCGAAGAAGACGAGGAAGACTTGGCTAATGTGGTTTACAGCCAGTTTGAGGGGGTCAAGCAGGACTGGAGCGAGCAATGGACGCCCGTCCGCTTCATGTCCCCCGGTGATCCTGGTTCGCCTAGCGAGGACGTGGTGATTCCTCCTGGTGCTGTTCGGAAAAGGAAGCTGTGACCCGCCGCAAATCAACTCCTCGAAGAGCCCGCTGAGCACGAGTGGCGACCTGTCTCTCCTCTGTTCTCAGAGAAGTCAGTCGAGGAAAGCGAGTGGCAACCTGTCTCACCAGTGTTTCCCGAGCAGCCCCCCTCGCCTCCTAGCGCCGTCTTGCAAGGAACTAGGGAGGCTCCTCTTGAGGTCTTCACCATCGCGCATCCTGGGCTACCCATCTACAGGGTGGAGATCGGCCCTCCAAAGTCCACTTTGCCAACGAATGCGCCTGTCTTTATCACCGTTAACACCATATTTGATACTGGCGCAGAATCGAACTACATTACCGCTCAAAAGGCCTGTGCAGCCCATGCAAAGGTCTTCCCGATCACGACTAGGGAGATTGTCGGCGCCGGACGGACAACGACTACGGCCTTTGCGTCGTTCTCGCTCCGCATCGGAGGCCTGATCTCCAAGTGTTATGCCTACATTGTCATGATCACATGACATGACGTCAGCATTTCGGATTCGGTTCGTGATCTCAGTCTCGTGACTCGGTTTTGCCTCGTGATATGAAAGGACTTACTTATGACTCGTTGTGGTTTGACTCACGGCCTTCTCGGCCTTCTCGGTGTTCACGGTGTTCTCGGCCTTCTCGGTGTTCTCGGTGTTCTCGGTGATTACGTAATCGTGACTCGTGACTCGGTGACGTCATAGTTCCAGACTATGATGACGTGGCACCCTGTACCCAGGGTTAGAGATAAGTGACGTGGCAGAGTCTAGACGACTCTAGACTCGATGACGTGTTGCCTCATGTTCAGGATCTAGGCTGTTCTAGACTGGACTTTGTGACGTGTACGTGCGCTGGCACTTACTGCCAGCGAAGAGACCCAGACTCGGTAGCTATTGATGCGCTGGCATAGAGCCAGCCAGAGATGTATAAGTAGGACGAGGAATCCCTGCTAGATTCCTCGTTTCAGTCATTTGTGTTCTTCCCTCATCTCGTCTCATGTGCACTGTGTGCAAGTCCTCTACTTCTACTTCAAGAACTCGTCGGCAACGCGCTTGGCCTGTAGTCCACCACGACCGGTGGCGTAGGGAGTGGTTGCAACCAGTGTCTGTGAAGGCTGAATGTACGACTTGGCAAGGTTATCGTTGAGTATTCAATCTCGTTCCTGATACGGCCCGAGGGACCGTAACATACATCCTGGACGAGGCTTCTCAGTTCCGCTATGACCTGCTCTTGGGACGTACCTGGCTCAAGAGACATGACGCCGTCCCGCGATGGGACGATGACGCATACGAGTTCACTCACCCGGAGAAACGTACTCGTCTCCTCATCAAGCCAGTCCTCACCCAGGAACGACCACAGGTGCTGAACTTGCTAACGAAGCTCGCTTGGCGCCTTCGACTCCCACACCAAGGACCTCATCCTCCCATGCTTCTTCACCACACGACAAATGACACGGTCGTGCAGGACAACGAATCGACGGTCTCTAATGATGGGAGCGTCACAACTGTCAGGGAAAAATTTGGTGAACGCATAAAGAGGATCATTAAGGAGGCCGTACCTGGTGCTTTCAGAGACAAGGTATGCTTTCTGCCCCTTCGGAAGTGGGTACACCAGGTTGACGTCGGCGACGCGAAGCCATTAAGGCGTTACGGACGTCCCCTTACACCTGTCGAACACGAATCTATCAAAAAGTTCATTGACGAAGGATTAGAGGAGGGAGTAATCGAACCTTCCGAATCCCCGTGGTCGTCACCCCTCATCCCAGTCCCAAAAAAGGATGGTACGTCGCGCATCTGCGTCGACTACCGTGCTCTCAATAAACTTACCAAATCGAATGCCTATCCCCTACCCCGGATAGATGAGTGTTACCGAAATCTTGCAGGAGCAAAGCACTTCACATGCCTGGACCTTCGCAGCGGATACTGGCAGGTAAGATTAGCCAATGATGTGAAGGAGAAGACAGCGTTTACCTGCCGATACGGCCACTTCCAGTTCCGTGTTATGCCCTTTGGGCTCATGAATGCTCCTGCCACCTTTCAATCTATGATGAACGAGATCTTACGCACCTTTATCGACCGCTGTGCTATGGTCTATCTGGACGACGTGATCGTCTTCTCATCAACCGAGGACGAGCATGTACAAAATGTCCTGGACGTCGTGCGCACTCTCGACAGACATGGCCTCATCCTGAATGAAAAGAAATGTACGTGGGGTCGTCCCTCTATACTGTACCTGGGTCACATAGCATCCGGGGAAGGTCTTCGGACGAACCCAGAAAAGGTCGATGCGATCCTAAAGTGGCCATCGTGCACAACGATTTCCGAGGTACGAGGCTTCTTGAATGTTGCTGGGTATTACCGTCGGTTCATACGAAGTTTTGCAAAGACCACCGGACCAATGTACAAGCTGTTGGAAGGAAGTCCATGCCGCGGAACACCCATCCGGTGGAACAGCGATTGTGAGTTGGCGATGAAACATCTGAAGGACGCACTAACCTCTGCCGATTTACTCATGCATCCAACGCCTTGGCGGCTATTCATAATCGACACAGACGCCTCTGGAGAATGTCTAGGCGTGGTTCTTCAGCAGACTGACGACCCGTCTGCTGACTTAAAAAAGGGGAAAGAGGCTGGTGAGCAAAAAGAACGTTTTAAGTTCAAGGAGAAAGACTTACGGCCTATCGCCTTCGAATCGCGGTGAATGACCCCTACCGAACAAAGGTACTCTGCGCAAGAGAGAGAGATGCTCGCGATTGTATACGCGCTACACAAGTGGAGAGGTTATGTTGAAGGGTCACCAATCCTGGTACGCACCGATCACGAATCACTCAAGTACTTCCTAACGCAGAAGAACCTTGGCCGCCGCCTCGCGCGCTTTGTGGATGACATCGCTCACTTCGACGTCGAAATCATCTACAGGCCCGGAAGACATCAGCTGGTCACAGACGCATTGTCACGCAGGAAAGGACACCGGGACGTACCTGACTCTGAGACTCTCGTACCACTCTTCGCCGCCCCGCTGAACCCGTTCGAAGATGTTGTGAAGGATCGCAGTCCCATCTTCGGGATGTTTGTGGAGTACAAGAGACACCTACAGCAAGGCGAAGAACCGTCAGCAGTAGGCAATGGAACGTACCTGGTAAATGGTGACATCCTGTGCAAGACAATCCCGAATCGATGGGGAGAAAAGATCGTAGTGGAAGTCCCAACGACACAGGGAATGGCGGAAGAAGCAGTGCGAACGCTCCATCAGGAGCTCGGACATCTAGGAATGAAGGCCATTATTGTCACGATCACGTGACACAACGCTGCGTAAGCGTTTCCCGATTTGGACAGTGACTCATATTGGTGAGCTGGCTGCTAGCTTGCAGTGCCAGCAAGATTGCCTGTGTGCTGGCACTTACGTGTCCTCATAAAATAGCACCAGAAAAACCATAGTCTTGTATGATATAAAAGCAGCCAGTAGTTACTATGTAGTCCTCATCTTGGTCTTCAATAAATCTAGCCCAGGTTTCCAAAGTCAAGGTTCGACGCTTTTCGGCTTAGATAAGCAACCCAACCCACCGGCCCGACATCCCGACTCTTGAGCGCACTCGCTCAAAGGGTAGTCTCCTGGACTATAAACGCATGCTAAGTCGCTAGACTTTGAACCGAATACACGTACGCATTGACACGATCCGGGTGATCGTAACAATTATGGCCGCGCTTCGGACCCGAGTAAACATCCCGTACGCGCAGGAGATCGTTGAGCGTACGCTGAAGACCTGTGAACGATGCCAGTTCACTCACCGTGAACCCGCGTCCCTACAACCTCTCCATCCCATCCCGAGGGTTGATGCTGGCGACACATGGGCCTTTGACTTCGTGGGCCTGCTCCCGAAGACGTTGAGAAGCAACAAATATTTGCTGACAGCGATGGACCTGGGAACTGACTGGACTATTGCCCAAGCCATACCCCAGCGATCGAGCGACGCGGTCGTCGATATGCTTCGCTACATCGTCTACACCTATGGGAAGCCTATCAGCGTCCTCACCGACAATGGAGCAGAGTTCCTGTCTTACGACATGGAAAACATGCTGCGCCGGCTCGGGATACAGCACCTACGCACCTCGCCCTATCATCCTCAGACCAATGGCAGACTTGAAAAGTTTAACGACATCTTGACGCAGATGCTGGCGAAGATGACTGCTCCCCAGAGGCAAAACCAATGGGACGAGCTGCTCCCGGACGCGCTGCTTGCCCATCGGGCGCACACCAGTTCATCTACGGGTGTGTCACCTTTCTTTCTGACATACGGAAGGGAGGCACGCTTACCGAGCGACAGGATCTTCGAGATATTCCAGCGTAATCCGATGGACGAAGAGATTGGCCTTCTCCAGCACCGACGGCTGGAGCATGTTCAAGATCTGGCTCGGTTCCGTCGAGAAGCCGACAATCGGGCGACAGGACGACTGGAAAAAGAAGCATTTCAGCACGACGATCAATACCGAGAGAAGGGGCTTGGTATTGGAGATGTGGTGAAAAGACGGCATGAAGCCGGTACGAAGCTCCATCCGCGCTGGGATGGCCTGTTCATCATCTGGGACGTCACTGATAAAAACACTTACCAGCTTCAAACGCGACATGGTTACATCCTGAAGAATCTGTATAACGGTGCCCAGCTCCAACGATACTTTCCGTCTTCTCGGTCTCAAAACGCCCTGTGGTTCACAAGCTCTGATCTGCAAAACATCTGTAAACGCAATTAGGTGTTCGGAGCGTTCAGAGCTGTTCGGAGTGTCCTTGAACGGCTCCGAATGGCTCTGAACACCTACTGCAATTACAGATGAAGAAGGACATGGCAGCGAAGCGAAGACAAAAACAAGAAAAAAAATGTTCTGGGATCTTCGAGCCTCCAATGAAAATACTTCGCTCCTCTTCCAAATTGTTTGGCTGAATGTTTGTATTCTGATTCTATTCTCCGTTCCTGAAGTTCTCGGTTTCCGGTTGTGACAGGAGTCACAAGAGACTGACAACGGGGTGATGTTGTGAACCGATGACTCATCCGTTACCTCGTGACTCGCGGATATTATTCAGACGACGCGTAAACCTGTATATTACAGGTATTCCGAGATTGCATCCTTTCTGTGTCTCAGATATTCTGCTTGTATGAATAGGAGTGAGATGCGTCAGCGCGACGCGCAAGCGTAGCACTTTATGTATTTAAACAGTTAGTTTAGCAACAGGAATCCCAGAATTCTCTCGCCTACTTTCCTGCCGTTTCGAGTTTCTTAGTCATCAATAGTCACACGAAGGTGGGTGACATCACAACATCAACTGGCCCACCTCAACCCCACCCCTAACATGTCACGTGACTGATCACGTGCACAGTCCGAACCTTTTTTGACCCAAATACACTTACTTACTCAAAACCTAACCTTATGTTACATTACGTAAACAGTAAACAACGACGCGACACGTCGTACACAATGTACCCGACATTGTACCCAATATCCAAATGCAACCTATCTCCGAGGACGACTTCACCTCACCATCCGAGAACCAGTGTTCTCAGTCAAAGTGTAAAGCTCTCCTCCCAGCTGGCTGCAAATACAAGACCTGTGACAAATGCCGCAATGTCAGCAAGCTTAGCATGCAAAAAAAGCAGAAAAGAGACAAATGTGATGAGGACCCACACCATTGGCAACCTCCAGCTCCGGGTAACAGTAACACAACAGAGAAGGGCCCAGTTGAATATATCTATGTCGGAAGTGAAACGGAGTCAGCGTCTGATGAAAGTAAAGTGAGTAACATTGTTGGCACTGTAGGGGATTATTACCGATAAAAAGTGTCTAGGAAAACACACCTGTCAGGTTCAAGGACAACCACACAATCATGACACAGCTTAAAAATGTATTCAAGACAATGGAGCGCATCTTTTTTTGCAGGAGCTACGACGCACCTGTAGATCCACTCATCTCATATAAGGATCTTGTCAGCGCGACTGCACATGATATCTGGAAAGTTACAGGTTACCGCTTCAGGTAAGTGAAGGTCCAAATAATCAAAGGAAATGAATAACATACATAAATAGGGTGAAAGATAACAAGCGTCTCCAAAACAGCCACAAAACCCGTTATTGGTGCTGCCAGGATGAAAGCTGGAGACAAAAGAGTCGCCCCATCCAAAGGGAGGGTGCCAAGCACCGGGACACCCTGGGGATGTGCCGCTATGAATGCAAAAGCAAACTAAGCATTTCATTCGAGCAAGTTCCGAAAGCAGAGAGAAGACGTACACAATCACCATTTCACTTGAACACCACAAGAGACATATACCATACTATGATGTCTCCCTCCCCTCTGACGCCACAGCTTTGATCTGAGATAGCCTAGAGTGGAGATGTCCAAGCGAATTGCCAAGATGGTCCAGTCAACATACCCCACTATAAGCGTGAAGCAGGTTCACAAGGCCTGGACAACGATGAGTGAGACACTTTGGAAGAAGAATATAGAACAATTACCATCAGTTAGAGCCCTTTTGAGTGGCCTCAAGGATGATGTGGACACCCTCAATCTTCCAGAAATGGAGGGCATCGAACAGGTAGCCTGGGTAATGAAGAAGATCATTTCCCCTCTGCAGGGAAAGATCGTTGAAGTTGGAATTGACGCAACCTGTAAGAGAATGTGAAACCATCAGAAATTGACCTGCTAACAACATATAATACAGACAACACGAATTCGATGCACCTCGAGTTGTACGCCATCCTCGGAGAACATGACAATGCTGGTTTCCCCCTGTCATACTGTCTCTTAACAACGGCGTCATCTGTTGAAGACGGAAAATGCACCAGAGCTCTTGAAGTATGGGCAGCTGTCTTGTGTGATAAATATTCCCTAAACCCAAGATTCATCCACACTGACAAGGACATGGCTGAAATAGGTGCAAGTCGGCACGTTTGGTCGGAGGCAAAACACCAACTGTGTTGGTGGCATCAGCGTGAAGCGGTTAGGCGACGACTGAAAGGAAATCTACCTACCTCGGTTTATGACCCTCTGAGGGCCAGGCGTGAGTATGGGTTTATTGACCTAACCTTCAGACCTTATGGCCGCACCGATCCGAATGACAGCGAGGGAAAAGTTCCTGGGGAGGTCTGTGAGCAAGAATTACAGGAAGGGATCATACCACTCAGCGGCGGTGACCCCAACTCCCTCAAGATTCGTGTTCCTGTCCTCTCAAGTCAAAGCCGAGATAACGCGAGTACAGCGTCACTCACCAATGGTCTCCCTGATTCAATTCGGCGTTGCGTTTCTGCCCATGGTGGATTGCCACTCACCAGTGGCGGTCCCGAATCACGCCACGCCCCCACGCATCCGGGCAGGAGCGCTCAGGACATGGAGAACGATGTGGGCCCATCGCCACCCACCAGCGGCAATCCCAGTCGTGTTCCTATGCATTCGGCCGGGGGTAGTCAGGACACAGAGAATGACACAGGTCAATCGCCACTCACCGGCAGCGATCCCATTCACGCCGTGTTCCTATGCGTTTGGCTGGGGGTAGGCAGGGGGCAGGGGTGGAGCCAACAGCGTCTTTGAAACTTACGATCTGAATTCCCGCCTCTTGGAGATATCGCAGAGCTGAGTCAATCGCAGAGGATGAGCTGGATGAAGAGACAACATCAGGAAGACGTACCTTTTGTCCAATCAAATGTCGCAAGGCCATTGTTGACATGATGGAGCGCCATTTCTGTGCACATCCTCTCATCCCTGGATATTCAGCACCAACTCCAGAGGGTATTAAGGCCTGGGCTGTGAAACAAATGTATAGTCTCTGTGTTCACCATGACTTGCCGAACCTATGGGCTTACCTCTGGGAGAACTGGTATCGATGCGGGAGGTGGGAGTTGTGGGTGTGGAGTGGGGAGCCAAGAGAAATCCCGTGCCTAAAGATGACGATGTTCGTCGAGGGGCAGTAAGTGAAACGTTTTATAGAAAGTAATTGTAACTCACCGTTCTATGTAGTTGGCGGCGCGTGAAGGAGGATTACCTCCAACACTTCAGTCTACCACGTTTGGACCTGCTCGCGTGGGTCTTAGTCATGAAATTAGCACCGACGTATTATCGGAAACTCGACGTTGCGTTAAACGACATCGGACGCTTTCACGAACTCTCCCGGTGGAGGAGGGACTTCAAATTTGAGTGGAAAAAAGCAGCGAGGACCCCGATAACGATGCCATTGAACGAAAGATACAAACCGGACGTCAATCGATTCGTTTGTACCTGCCCGCAATTCGTCATCAGTCGATTCCTCCTGTGCAAGCACCTGGTTCAGCGATTTCAGCCTGTCAACCTGAGGTTCTTCCTTGAAGTAATGCGAAACCGATGCTCACCTTTCTGGTCGCATCCTTCCCTCAAACCCCTTCCAAATGAAGAAGAGAGTGAGCCTGGCCACCCAGTGGCTGGAGGGAGCGATGGCGATGGCGACGATAAGGCCGATGTGGAGGTGTATTACAACCGCCAGAATACGGCGAGAAACGAAATCGATGACTCAAATTTCGAGTCTGACAATGACGATGACGCACTAATCAATATGGAGAACGGAAGGGAGTTTGAGAGGGAAACGTACAAGGAAAAAATGGAAACTCACATACGCCTCATCCAAGATTTCTGCGACGGCCTCGAGTTCCAAATCAAGTTCCAAGACCCCCGGTTTTTGAGAACGTTGGAGAGAGGGTGCTGGGTTCCTCAGACTCGCGCAGAACTGCCTCAGTCATGAGAGGAGGATGAATTCGAGTCGAGTGGCCTCCCCGTCGACATGGGAAAAGTCAACAACAAACGCACTCTTCTATCGACCACGATCACGGCCATGCCGTGATAACGGCACCTGAGACAACACATGGCGATATGTTTTAAGTAATACTTTACGCTACCTACTGCTTCTTTTAGTCACAATATACCTGACTTAGAATTAACTGTCATAAATTGGCGCATCGCACGTAACTACGGGACAGGCGGTAGGAAAGGGAAGAAAAAAGACAAACAAGTGTGAGTGAAGTATGCAGTGAGCCCCTGACGCAATGAAAGTGAGCATCAGTAATTAGTACTGGGAGCACTTGAATACGCCAAGTCCCATGAGCTCACAAACAATAGTCGAGAACGAGTGTGAGTGAAGTATGCAGTGAGCTCCTGATGCAATGTCTGTCATTATTACATATTAGAGTTTGAAAGTCCGGTTGAGTCCGGTTTTTTGCCCAATTTGGCAGCAACCGGACCGAGACCGGTTGGTCCTCCAGCCTGAATTTTGCAACTGCAACTGCAACTGCAGCCAACCGGTTTTTACCGGTTGCTTCATTATTTTCAATCCCTCTCAACCGGTTGTAACCCAACCCGGTTGCAGTTGGTTGTAGTCGGCTGGGACCGGTTGCGACTTACTAGAACTGGGGCACCGTACCAGCAGTCGCGTGTAGTGTAGCAGACTAACTACTAAACAATGTAATTACTTCTAACTAATAATTATACAGCCCGCTGCATCCCCCCCACCGCCATCTGTGTCATCGTCGTTGCTGCCGCGGTCCGCTGTGTCGTAGTTGTTGTTGGGATGGTCGTCGTCGTTGCTGCCGTGGCCCGTTGTGTCGCGTCTGTTGCATCCAAGTTGTTGTCCTCGGCCTCCCGTCATGTATTGCGTCGTGTGTTGTGTGTGTCGCCGTCGTCACCGTCGTCGTCGTCGTCGTCGTCGTGGTTGTTGTTCGCTGTTGCCTCGGTCTTCGCCTCGCTGTCGCCGTTGTCGAGTTGGAGTCGGTGCGCCTCGCACCTCGCCTTTGCGGCCCAGGCGACACAATCGGACTTGCGGTGCCAGTGGTGGGGCGGTGGCGGCACCGGTTGGCAGCTTGATTGGCTTGGATCGGCGAAGTCGTTGATGTTGATGATGTCGTCGTTGTTCGTTGTTCTGGGTAAGCACTCGGCCGTCACAGCTAAGTCACAGTTCCCTAAAGCATGAGTACGCGTGAGTAACAAATGGCCCGGGTACTGCCGGTTTGTTCGCTGCACGTGCGTACTGTATTACCACCTGCTATCAACATCAACAACGACCGACCACGACCACAACTCGATGCACCTCCCCGACGCAGCCCCGCTACACGCGCTACCGACTGCCACCAGCCCTGCCAATGCAGTGGCCCCAACTACGACAATGGTGGCAACAGCAGCGACGGCGATCACAACACCACGACAAGGCGACATCAACTGCCACAACACCTGGGTGATAGTCGACAGCAAGGCGAAGTGGCAGTGTCAATGGCAACGGCAACGACAACAGCAAGACCGACGATGGTGACTGACGACGACGACGACGACGACGACGATGACAGCTATGACTACGACTATGACTACGTGACACGACAATGACAGCAAGCATTCTCATAGCCATTAGCTTAGTGTAGCTAGTAGTAGTAGTGATGTTTTAGTATATTACAACCCAAATAAAAATATGTTTTGAACTATAGTACTGCACCCATAATCGGGTTGCAACCGGTTGAAGTCGGTCGCAACCGGTTGGAGAATCCAACGTACTCGCAGCGACCCAACCGCACATTTCTGTGCTGGGCCCCAACCGCGACCAAAAGTCCGGTTGTTTTCGGTTGTGGTCCGGTCTGGTTGCAGTTTTTTCCAGTTCAAGCAACTGAACTTTCAAAGACTATTACATATATACATATGGAGCGAGGAGGGTCGATGGCAAGAACGAAAGAAAATATAACTAAGTAGTACGAGGTAATTTGCTAGTTGTGTTTCCAATTCGGCATACCCAGGCTGCGGAGTTTGTGGGGGTTGAACTGCGGAAAGCGTCAATGGGAGAAAAGAAAAGAAGGTGGAATGGGGTGATATACTTCTCATAGAGTGTTCGGACGCTCCAGAGCCCGTGTCGCTGCCCGTATCGTGTACGCAAATTCCGAGCTGCATCGAAGCGTCAATGGGAGAAAAGGAAGGTGAGAATGGGCAGCATACCTAGATATACTTCTCATAGAGTGTTCGGATGTGGTCAAATTGTCGGAGCCCATGTCGCTGCCCGGATCGCATACGCAAATTCCAGGCGTCGAGCTGCAGACAAGCGTCAATGGGAGAAAAGGAAGGTGAGAATGGGCGGCATACCTCGATATACTTCTCATAGAGTGTTTGGACGTGGTCAAATTGTCATCGCCTGTGTCATCGCCCGTATCGCGTACGCATATTGACCGTGAGTGGCCTTTTGGGTTTCTGAGGGGGAATGGTCACTGGAGTGATGGTCTTCGGATTTGCAGTGGTGGATACCGAGATAGCTGGAGCCTCAACTGGGCCTGATTTGGCCGAAGCGGCCTCAAGTCCTGGCCTGAGCGCATCGGGAAGTGTTTGTGGCGATACCGACGACAGTGGGGAGAAGCTGAGTGAGAGGCCTCTGCGGTATGGAGGGACGAGGAAGGATATGTGATCAGTGGGCTGGGAATGACGGGAACGTCCTTTGGAGACGCGGGATATGAAGAGACGTACTAGCACTCAGTGTGATCAGAGCAGCGGTAATCTGTGGGAGAACAACAGTCGGGTATGGCCCTGAACCAGCCGAAATCATGGTGAACGCGACTCTCATGGTCACGGTAAAGTTGATGTGCGCGTTGAGACGTTGGAGGGATACAGGCGTGATCAGAAACAGGGGTCTTACTCACCTGCTGCTTCTCTCTCTCCGCTTCTCGGCCTCGTCACTGCTCGTCTACTTGGACCACCAATGGTGAAAAAGTGAGAGGTTGGTGGCGGTTGGTGAGGGGCAAGAGAGTGAGGTAGCAGCAGGGCGAGTGTGAGTGCGATGCGTTCCCACAGTGCTCAAGGCGCCCACGGAACGTCGCGGGAAGGCCTGTGCGGCCTGGTATGAACTCACCTGCATGCCCACCAGTATGATACACAAAAGCAATTACCTCATACCAATAGGGCCAAGTCACTGGTTCTTGGATGTGAGGAAAAGTCGTCCTCGGAAGTATGTCGCATTTGGATAATTAGGTACAATGTTGGGTACATTGTGTGTACGACGCCACTATTTTACGTAATGTAACATAAGGTTAGGTTTTAAGTAAGTAAGTGTATTTGGGTCAAAAAAGGTTCGGACTGTGCACGTGATCAGTCACGTGACGTGTTAGGGGTGGGGTTGAGGTACGCCAGTTACCGACATCCGGGCGCCTCGCAAGCCTTCTCGCCTCCAAAGGATTACCTTCATCCATGCAAGGGTCAATGATCCTTGCCCTGTTCTCAACCATTTATTCGCTTTGCCACGCCTTCTCTGGTGCACCCTTCCCTGGCTCCGTGCTCCTCCCGCGCTTTGACACTTTGGCACCCTTCCCTCCCCTGTCTGCCCTGCCAAACATCTGTAAAATGGCAGTGGGGCATAAGCAAGCCTGAACAGTCTGAACAGTTCTGAACTCTTGCCAAATGATCAAATACTTAATTCTGTGCTAAATCGAGATTCGGATCACATCCCCCTCGGTGCCGCCTTGCCCAAGGGGGGTCAGCAAATTTTAAAATCACATGGGGTCGGTAAATTTTTTTAAGGGGCCGAGCCTCACCCCCCCCCCGGTGAACCCCCAAAAAGGAAATTTTATCCAAATATGGAACCGGGACTTGTTGTTTACCTTTCGCACTTCCGAACATGCCCCACTCGCGTGCAGCCTAATAACAACTTTTACATTTCCAAACAGGCTGCACTCGCGCACAGCCTTAGCTATTAAATAGTGATGCCTTGTGCATCATCCAGAGGCATGCACGGTCGAATGGCTCAGGGATGGACGATGCACAGCGACGAGGGGCAATTGGCAGCAACAGGGTAAAAAAATATTTGTATATTCAGCAATAAACTATCTACACTGCTCTAGGTATAACCCGCTTGCGCAGTGTACTGGAGGAGGCGACGGAGGAGCTCGTGCGCGAGGCATACGGCTGCCGGCGTGAGATTGTTCTGCAGCTCGGTGTTGTTGGACAGGAGGACCAGCTCGTGGAGGCGCTCCGGTGGTGGGTGCACCGTACACAAGAGATGCGTGCGAAAGCGAGGGAGTCAGGGGGACTGAGGGCAATGACGTCGTATTGACGATGCCATCTGAGGCGGCGAGACGAGACGAGGTGACAACGAGACGCGATGTGATGTCCTTCGAGTGCCCGCGGTAGGGCCTGACTTCCGGGATGATCACGCAGCGAGATAGAGGGGGGAATTAGAGGCGACCGGGCGCTGTCTATTCAACAAGAAACCATGGACTTTAAATACAAGCGAACTCGTAGCTATGAGTGAGCCAGTAAGAAGTAGAAGTAAGGTAAAGGGAATGGGTGGCATATGGAGGAAGCAAATAACGAAGCGCAGAGGGAGACGATCGAGACAGACAAACAGTCAAAGGGAGACGAGCACAGAAATGAGAAACCGAAACAAAGGGGCCGAGACACTATGACGCACGACAATGTGACGACGTGGCCGAGGGCCGAGGCAACGAGAACGGGTGTGGCAAGCTTGACATCTTCAAAGGAGTAGTGGAGATGGGCGATGCGATGGAGATGGAATGTTGAGGGACAAAGACAGCACGAGGTGCGGGAACGCGCGGTCTGTCTTCGAGCAGCTGGGGAACGTCTTGCGAAGGGGTTGGTGTCGATGGTGGTCGATGGCGGCGAGAGCCGAGGGGGAGCAAGGATGAAGGAGACGAGCGGGGAGAGAGAAGGTGGAGAGATTGATGGCGAGGAGTGAGCTGTGGCAAGTCGATGTGACTGATATGGCAAGCCAGCCATGTGATGCTGGACCGAGACTGAAAGTACCAAATGCGTGATTTCGGGGTCAAAGCCCAAGCTATTCTTACAGCACGATGTCTTGTGCGCCGTGATGGGGTGGCACTGCGACAGTGACGGCGGGCTTCCGTGAGAGGAAGGTAGCCCAGCTAATACTAGTACAGAGATGAGGAAGGACTTGGTGAGAAATTAAACACAAAGTGAGAAACTAAACACAAAAAAAAACTTATCTTGGTCATTGGGCTTCTGCCCAGCTCGTCATCAGCTGCCTCTTCCTGATGGGTGTTGCAAGAATGGTGGTGGCAGGTGTGGGAGCTAAGGGAAAGAGGCGCGAAAAAGGGCGGCATGAGTGAGTTCAAAACGAATGAACAGTACTCGAACAGTGAACGAACCCAACGGATCAACAGGCCGGCCTTCCAGACACCCAAAAAGTAAATTTTTTTAACGACTTTCGGCTGACCCCCCCCCCCCCAGCCTCGGGTCACGGAACCACGGTCCGGACCCCCCTTGGCCTTGCCGGACTACCAGACTGGAATAAAATACATTAAATCTAAACTCACACCTCGCAAAATCAGGAAATAAGAATATTTAATGAGATGCAAAGTATAATACAGCAGTGACACTACTATTACTACTATCTAGGTATTCTACAAAATCGCTACCGTGACCGTCGTTGGGTCGGTGCAGTGGTCGCTGTCCCCTTCGTCATCGTTGCGGTTGTGGGGGTGCACATGGCAGGTGTGCAGAGCTGGCACGGGTGCGAAGTACATCGCAGCCATGCCGTCATTGTTGTTGTCGGTGCACGCGGTAGGGTGTGGGTAGTCCTGTCGCTATTGTAGTCACCGAGCATGCGCGGGGCCGGGGCCGGAGGCGGACTGCCCTCCCCTGTCGTCGTAGTCACCCATCGGGCCATCATCAGGGACCCACGCGACAGGTGACAATGTCGGAGGGTGGTTCCATCGCTGTCCCTGCCACCATCACCATCGAGGATGTGTGGGGCTGGCAACGGCAGCGGAAAGTCGCCCGTTGTAGCACCCGTCGTCGTTGTCGTTATTGAAGGCACATGGAGGCGGCGCTCGAGCGTGTCTCCCAAGTTGTTTGGGGTGCCTTGGTGTCCAGGCTGCATTAGAACCTCACCTGGGGGCTTACTCAGAAAGTCCAAGGTCACAAATAAAAATATTCACTTACGAAGTCTTGAGTCTTGATCTAAGCACAGCAGTACGCTGCCAGGTCACTCAGACATTCCAGGTGTGGGAAGAAATATTTTCGTTCGCACGCTCTTTTTTTTTTGTCCAAGTCGATCTTCCAGTGGTTGTCAACCGTCCTGTGTGTCCTGCCTCAAGGTCTCAAGCCACGAAGACAAAAACAATTTCGGTGAGCACATGTAAATTTATAACACCCTGACATTCTGCAGGGCCACTACACAACCTCTCTTACTACCACCCCAAGCCGTGCCTGCCTGCGACCGCCAACAGACAAGCGTGTTGGCCTTGTGGCCCTCACCTTTCTCAGTTGTCCGTGCGGAGTTTGAGCACAATTGGTACGTCTTTTTTTCCATTCACCCTTGCTCCCAGTCGACTCACCCTTCCCTCACCCTTTCTTACATTCGCTTTTCTTGCTGTGTTCCCAGGATGATGACGACGACGAATGGGCTGCGACAGAGGGCACCTGCCCACCTGCCCGACCGTGCTCACCCTCAGCGACGGGACCACCCATCGCCACGTGCACCCACGATGACGACGACACGGGCTGCGACGGGCACTCCGCACCGGCACCGGTCTCGCATGCACCACCAATGGCAATGGTGACGGCAATGGTAGTGGTCCCTTACCGCGTGCACCCCCGATGACAGCGACGACAATGACATGAGTTGCTATGGAGGGTACTTTGCCCCAGCACCGGCCCCTTGCACTCACGCAGTCACCTGCCACGTGCACCTAGTGTTCGAAAGTCCAGTCCTATGAACCGGAAAAAAACCGGGACTGGACTGGACTGCAACCGATGGCAACCGGACCTTCGGTTGCAGTTCATCCAGCCTGGGAATTTTACCAGTTGCGGTTCATCCAAATTTGGCATGTGGGTGAACTGCTATGGGACCGGTTGGGACCAGTCTCAACTGGTCCGGTACATGGCTGGACACTACGACCACGACCTACCACGACTAACACTGTTGACGCCAACCGCAACACGAAGATGACTGCAACAACAACAACAACAACGGCAGCCATGGCAGTTGGCAGTCAGCAATCGCTGCCACCACGTGACAACCCGGACGACAACTCGAAGATGGCGCCAACCACCACGGCCAACACAGCCATGACAGCTATGACAACCACGACGGTGGCTACTAAGGTGACTAAAGTGACGACGACGACACTGCGTGACCCATGGCGGCTCACCAACTGACTGCTACGGCCACCACAGCATAACTGTAATGCCACCACAGGGGCGTTAAGAACGACGTGTACTTCGTAAGTCAACGGGATCAGAAGTGCACGAGTCGGTTAAGACTCAGTTCGGTGGTGAACAAGTACCACTAGGTCTCCCAGGGACACTAGGGCAATAGTGGAAGGCTCAAGCATAAAGGCGAGCTGAAGTGGGGACTCAAGCGCAAGGGCGAGTCAAACAAGAGTCGTGAGGCAAAGACGATGTGGTATTACACAAGAAGTCAAGTCTACCGTACAAGCTAGGTAAGGCGTGACTTATATACTGATACAGGGTGTTTGTAGACTACAAACACATGGCACGATCCTAGGGTACAGGCCCTAGCGAGCTAATCGAGTAATATGAAAGGAGAATCTGTAAATGGAACGAGTGAATTCCGCGGGGGCACGCGGAAGTCAGATGGCATCTGTGGACTCTAAAAGTCGTAAAATCGGCATTGTAATGGTCAGGTGGTGGGTGCGAGATAGAAGCCGAAGACAGAAAAGAAGCGGGTCATGGGTAAAAGTACACACGAACACGAGGCAACATAACAGAGGAAAAGATAAGCAGCAGTCCAAGTTTGTAACAATAACGATGGCTACAACGATATGACGACAACTTCAGCGACTTGGGCAACGACTAGTGTAATGACTTGGGCGACAACTACAGCAATGACTACGGAAACGACTAAGGTGACAACTTCGGCAATGACTTGGGCGACAATGACAGCGACTATGGTGACTACTAGGGCGACTAGAGCGACGACTAAGGCGATGGATTTGGCGACTAGGGCGATGACTAAGGTGACAAATACAGCGACTACAGTGACGACTACGGCGACGACTGAGGCGACAACTACAGCGACTACGGCGACGACTGAGGTGACGACTACGGCGACTACTAGGGCAACGACTAAGGCGACAAATACAGCGACTACGGCGATGACTACGGCGACTATGGCGACGACTTGGGCGACTTGGGCGACGACTTGGGCGACTAGGGCGACGACTAGGGTGACGACTGAGGCGATGACTACGGCAACTAGGGCGATGACTGAGGCGACGACTTGGGCGACTAGGGGGCGACTAGGGCGACGACTAAGGCGACGAATGCGGCGACTACGGCGACGACTAAGGTGACAACTACAGCGACTAGGGCGATGACTATAGCGACTTGGGCGACAACTACGGCGACTTGGGCGATGACTAGGGCGACTTGGGCGACGACTAGGGCGACTAGGGCGACGACTGAGGCGATGAATATGGCGACTACGGCGACGACTACAGCGATGACTATAGCGACTACAGTGACACTGCGTGACCCATGGCAGTTGGTCTCTACGACCACCACAGCCATAATGACGGCTACGACGACGATGATGCTGCGCGATTCACTAACCAACCACTACGACCATGTCGCCGATCACGACAACAACTACAACAACGACCGCAACAGCGGCAATGGCGATTATATTAGCTATATAGTCTTGTACCAGTACTAGTAGTATAAAATTTGATTACATTGTGTTATGCTTTGCAGTTGCAGTCGGTCCGTGACTGGTTGGGACCGGCTCAGGACGAGCCGGTTTAGACCGCGTGAGCCAGTCTTTCGAGAATCCAGCAACCGCATAGGACTGGTCTTTGTCGGTTTGGTCTGGTTTTGGGTGAAGAGGATGAACCGATCCATCGGTTGCAGTCCCGGTCTTTCCAAATTAGGCAAAAAAACCGGACCGGACCGGACTTTCAATCACTACATGCACCCCCTACGATGACGATGAAGGGGACACTGAGTCACCGACCCCATTGCAGCTGCCCTGAACCGTGTGGCCGTACAATGATAACAGCTACAGTGGTAGCGATGGTGGCAAAGGCTACAACAACGCCGCTGCGACTGCCCAGGATTGCACACACCCCTGCGACGATGGCAATGGCAGCGACGTGACTCCACTGCCACTGCCTCAAACCCCCACATGCTTTGATGACGACAACAGCAGCAACTCGGACGTAGAATATCTAGATAGCACTGTATTTTTTGTAGCTCACAATAGATTTTGTTTCCTAATTTCATGACGGGGAATTTAAATTCAAGCAAAATAAAATAAAATAGGTTGACATCCATATCGAGAAGTGAGGGTGTGGATGCCCCCATTCCCCCTCTGGTCACGGACCGTGATCGTGACAGGGTGTTACGATCACCCGGATTGTCTGCGAGTACTCAGCTGGATCTGCGCTTAGTGGGCCGGTCCGGGCGCTGCCGGTGCTTAGCTAAGCTTGAAAGCGGACTTGACTGTTGACCTTTCACTCCAACAACTAGCTTTGTGGGCTATATTATTAGGAGACTCAGATGCCGATACATGGTACAACTATCACTTTACTTATACTGTACAATACTGGATTTTCTGTACTATTTTCTAGAGGACACGCAAGTGCCAGCACCTCTATGTGCTGTCAACCCTCTGCCCTGTGAGTCACTGAAACATGAGGCCATGCGCTGGCAGTTGCGCTGGCAATCCAAGAACAATCAGATAATAAATCTAGAATGAGTCTGGCCACATCTGGAACAAGAACTAAAGCGGAAATCGAACATTTGGGGGAAGTGTCACGTGATCGTGACACAGGGGCACGCCTGTCAGCCAGCCAAACAATGGCAAGGGACGGCAGTGGAGGGGGCGCCACGCGAACCAGGCGATCGAAGTGCCGATCGAGCGATCTCTCGATCGCGCCTGCCCCCCGCTCTGCAAAGCCACGCATGCCAAGTGCAGTGTGCGCGCGTGTCGTCTCTGTCGCCGTCTCTCGAACACCGTGGGTGCCACCGACGTCGACGACCCATGACCCCGCTGTCCCGCACAGGGGCACAAACACGCAGCCTGCCCGCCCGCCACCCTACCACGGACCATACAACGCGCACGCTCGGCATAGACACGACTGCGACCACCACGACGGGAGGGGGAAGAGGGAGGGCACGAACATGGCCAGAGAGGAGAGGGGGGTGAAAATTTGGGAAAGAGAGGGTGCGTGTTCCCGATCCAAATGACATGGCAGGAGGAGGGGGAGGAAGACAAGCTCACCCAGGGATTTCCAGCAGGTGGACGAGTGCGCGCCACATGCTTTTTGTTCAGTTTGTTGCTGCTGCGGCGGCGGGGTAAGAGATGGGAGATGGGGACGAGGAGAAGGGGATGGAGGGAGACGAGGTGAGCGCCAAACTTGTCTGCCGCCGCTTTCGTGACTCTCACACCGAGCCAAACACGTACTAACTTAGTAGATATCATTACGGGGGATCATCAATCAGAGCGCACAATGGATCGGGCTCGCGTCACGCGTCTTGGTCTGCGGATGGGATTGGGATTGGGATTGGGACTTGTGAACGTTCCTTGCCCAGGTCCCCACCTCACTTCCAGCACCTTTCCAGCCTCCTCCCCACAAAATCCTCCACGAAAGCGAGGGGAGGGGGGGAATTCATGCTCCAACATATTCCCACGCCCCGATCCCTTCCTTGGTTGGCGCTCCTTGGGGGTCGACACGTGTTTGGATGCGTGTTTTTGGACGTGTGTTGATCGTTATCAACGCCACGTACTCGCGTCCCCTTCGTCGCACCACCGATGCTCATCGATCATCGCTCTCTCCTCCCCCCATCGTCGACATTTACGCCTCCCCCCTCACGCTTCTCCCCATCGACATAGTCACTCCCCATGGCGACCTCTTCGATGCTCACTTGGCGACCATTGCTGCCTCCAACAATGAGCTCACGGTGCCTCTCAGCTACCCTATTTGTTGGCATCGGTGTTGCATACGTATGTCGTTTTATTCTGTGGTGTCGATGCTCAAGTTTATTTGTTTGTCTTCGACCTGCGTGCCCGGCTATCCCAACCTGTCCCGAGACCCGTTCAACCGACTACCTTGCCACCAGTCCCTTCCCATTTGCGTCCCTTTCATCACACTTCCCTCCCCTGCAGCTTCCAGGCCACTCCAACTGACTGCTGAGTCCCCTTCGACCAACCTCGGTCTCAGCCCAAATCACCGCTGCATGCGCCAGTGCGCCAGTACGCACCTCACCGCCCTTTGCCTTCCTGGTCACTCATGCGCGCATGGGAACACGCCGGCTTGGACGATGCCTTGCAACCAGGTTGTACTGCGGCATCTTCGACGGCTTGTCGTCCCAGTGCACCCGGGGCCGGTGTGTCCTCAACGACGTCACCTGTGAAGAACCCCACGTTGCCCATTCCCGCGCGGCCACAGGTCAGACACCCTCACTTCCTCGTCTCGCTTTGACTAACCCTCGTTCTTACCAACGCTCAACCCTCAGGCGCCGTCTTACACCACACACCTTCAAACAACTGTCGTTCACACCACCCGTAACGTACATGTGCCTTTACATTTGCAATCACTAACACGGTTTATTTCCCCAGTTCCCACCACCTCGACGTTCAGGAGCAGCAGCACGACCGGCCGCATGTGAAGCACTTCAACGCAGGGGCCCGGTTGAGGTTGAAGAAGTCCTCCCGGTTCTGCAACAGGTCGTCGTTCCAGGAAATCAGGTACTTGACGATCGTCAGGTGCGTGAACTCCATGTTCCAACCACCCCACTTGCAAATCCACTGGAGCGGCCACCAGAGGTTGCTGGCTAACCACTGGCACCCACCACGTCGGAACGAGTGGGTGCCGTAGGCAACAGGGTCAATGCCGATATCAATCAGGTTGTTGCGGAACATCTCGAGGAAGCATTCAGCCATCTACCCAGCGTGTTAGTGGCCCATGAGGGGCGGCCGCTTTTTCGGGGCAAGGCGCACGCACCATCGCCGGCTGGTTGTTCTCCGAGATTCGATCCCTGGACCCCAGTTTACAGAACATATACCTGTACTCGATCCGCGAGGCGTCTATCCACTCGGCGTAGGCCCGTATGGGGCAGAGGTGGGCCATCGGCTTGGGCAGCCTGTGCAGCACAAACGGCTTGATGTGCCCAAACTGGTTCGTCTTTCGGAACGGCAACGTCAGCTGGAGCCGGTTGTTTCCCAGGTGAATGAAGTCATGGCTTTGGATTTTGAGCACCTCGTCCACGCGGAGAAGACAGCTGAACGTGAGCATGAACGCGAGCTGGAGTAACTGCCGTGCGTTCTAACCCGCCCACTGATCGCAGTCGGCCTTGCTCTTCTTCACCAGTGGGTGTCTCAAGTCCCTGAATGGCACTCTCGCGTTGTAGTGATACAGGTCGTACATCGTTTCCACGCTGATCGCCCTTGCACTCGTCGCGGTCTCCCCGGCTTGGACCTTGTGTCGGTGCAAGCTGAGCATGTACCGGGAGACCACCTCGGATACCGATGGGTTCCCCACCATGCGCCCATTGCTGCCGCATTGCCAGTGCATCAACCCGAGGCTGTGAATGCGACTAAATGCGTAAGTCATCGAGGCGCGCATCTTCTGCGCGGTGCCATATGTTGCGCGCACTTGAGTGGACAGCCTCTTCTTACCGTCGAGGTTCAGCTCGTCGCACCTGTACATTTGTTTGGTGAGGACACAGTTTATTTGATAGGAATGTGCGGACTGACTCGTTCATGATCCATACGACGATGAACTGCGGTGCGTGTTGGTGGGGTTCGTCGCTGAAGAACTCACTAGGTTGGACGATATTCTTCCGTGTGAGGAACTCGGCGCACTGGGCTATAAGCCTTGAAGCGACATGGGTTAAGGGTACCAGGCCACGAGGGGGACGATGCCTACCGCAGGTACTCGTCATGCGTCCTATCCGATACCCCCCTTGACACGTCTTTCACCGTAGCGAGCAGCTCCGTCATCGTCACATTGGGCACGGCGTCAACCACTTCAAGTGCCGGGAGGGTCTCAACCTCCCCTTCAAGGTCATCCAACATATCTTCTGCGTCGAACTGACCCGCGGGGTTGGAGGGCTCGATATTGTCTAACACACCAGCAAAGGAAACAGGGTCAAGGCAAGACATTGTGGATTACAACAGAGGGGACGCCCTTGTGTCCTGCTGTCTATTAAAGGCGCCCCAATAGGGGTGGGTGGTAAAGGGGTAGGTCACATCGTCTGACGTATACGATGCGCTGACCAACTGATGACCGCCGCCGCCGTTTTCGACGCCACCAGCCACCCTCGCTCTCGCCCTCGCCTGGACCTCAAGACCATCGCGTTGCCCGCGCGCAGTGTCGCAGTCGAGGTTGCCCTCACACACGACGTCAGGACCACACGACGCCACAGTCGAAAGGTTCAACCTATCTACCCCGGTGTGCGATGCCGGGATCGTCCCCTGGTACGTCCTCTCAGCCCCTCACGCTGCACCACAGAGCGATGCGACCCTCTGCGGTACAACCTCTGCCGCTTCCCACCCGTCAACGCCACCCATCCAGGTCCCAGCCACCCCTCCTCACCATTGCCCGCGTGCAGCGCCGCAGTCGAAGGGTTCGTCCCCAGGTTTGTCCCACCTACCTCAGCGACTGTTGCCCGCTCATGCACCCTCGCTCCTCTCACCCTCGCACGCGACGCCACTCACACAGGTGCCCGGTATCTCCAACAAGACCACGGCCATCCTGAACTCCTTTGTCAACAACATTTTCAAACGCGAAGAGGGTCGTCCCCAGGTTCGTCCCGTCTACCTTGGTGACCGTTACCCGCTCACGTTCTCTCACCGAAATCCAGACTGCTGTTCGTCTGATTCTCCCTGGTGAACTTTCGAAGCACGCCATTTCTGAGGGTACCAGAGTCTGTTACCACATTCTCTGCGCCCTCGCTCCTCTCACCCTCAAGTCAGCTGTCTGAACCACAAGGCCATCGCGTTACCCACACGCGATGCCACTCAAACAGGTGCACTGCGACACCGGTATTTCCACGCCGTGCTGAACTCCTTTGTCAACGACATTTTCGAACGCATTGCTAAAAATCCGCCATCTCGTCAAGGGAAATCCAGACTGTTGTTCGTCTGATTCTCCCTGGTGAACTTTCGAAGCACACCATTTCTGGGTACCAGAGTCTGTTACCACGTTCTCCGGCGCAGGCGCCAAGTAAACAGACCCTTGTCCCTACTTTTTGTGTACTATACTACTGTATTCTGCTATTTTATACGAAACCCATTTTGACGTGAATTGGAGGAGTGGACGGTATACACGTAGGCACGACACTTCGAGAAACGCGCAGTACAACCTCCGGGGTTCAACCATTGCCTTGCCCGCGTGCAACGCCGCAGTAGTGGTACCCCCAAAGACAGTGACAAATGATTATAATTGCAACTAAAATACGTCGTACACACTACGACTATGGGAAACGGGAAACGGGGGAGCGACGGCCTGCCCAATCAGTCCGACGAGACGTGTAGACTACGGTAGTGCTTCGCGATCACCGAGGACTTGTTCCTCACAATGTGCTGACTGCCCCTCCAGTACTCGAACGCGGCCCCAAATCCGTCGCTGTACTTGTCTTTGGCCTGCTCGGCAAGGCAGTGATCGGTGGCCATGCGCTCCTCCTTCAGGGCCTCACAGATGGCCATGTACGACATTGGCTGGCCGTCAGCGGTGAACTTCTGCCAGAAGCCGGTCTCTGTGAGCTCTTGCCAGCTCGTGGCGATGTCCTAGATATGTCTGATCCGGGCAGTAAGCGTCACGCATCAGAGGATAACGGGGGGAGGGTGCTCACCTGCCAATGGGCCCAGTTTTTCTTTGTGCACGCCCACTGACCAGACTTACTGTAGCGGTACACGGTCAGCCAGTGCTTGAGCGCAATCGGCTCTCCTTGGATGCGGAGCACCGCCTCCGACGGGGTCCACTCAGGTGAGCTGTCGTCCCACATCCTCATCAGCCGAGGGAGGTCTTTCGCGAACGAGATGAGAGGCGGGTCAGGAACACTCTGCTTCTCAAAGCAGAGCGACCTGCTGTTTCCGAGCTTGAGGTAATCCAGTGGGCCTCGGAGAACCGACTCGGCGGGTGTCAGCGGTCACTGAAGGGACGAAGTGGGAGGAGAGGGACCGTCGGTGGTGGTCGCGGTCGTAGCGGCGGTGTCCGTGGTGGTCGTGGCACTGTCCATGGTTCTGGGTCCTCTGTGAGCGGGCGCAGGCATGGGCGCACTCACGACACCACCGCCGTTCCCACTGGCGATGGCCACCATCAGCATGGCTAGTTGGGCCTGCACCTGCTGGAGCTGGAGCTGGAGCTGCGCGGCGATGACAGGGATGTCCATAGTCACGGCGTGAGCGTCTTGCATGTGAGAAGTGGAATGGGGGAGCTCACTGCTGTCGGAGGACCCTCGGGTGAGGGTGAGGATGGTGTGTTGCTGACATCGCCGTGGACCCGCGCCGCGCCGTCCCAGTCGTCCCAGTCGTGACCCATGTCAGGTGGCGACGACTCGTTCTCTGGCTCCTCTGGCGGCTTGTATGGGTTGCACGCCATGAAGTTGCGGGCCTGTGGGGAGAAGGGGAAGGAGCAACGTGGGGGTGGTGTGGTCAGACCAGACGTGAAGGGGATGTGGACGAGGTGGGATGTGTGGACGCACCCACATGGGGCCACACCAATACCGCTGCCCTCTCCTCGTCTGTGCGCATGTCCTTCGACCTCTCAGTGGGGAGGCAGGGCTGGGTCGTCGAGCCTGTGCCGGCGGCGGCGGCGCTGAAGAGCAGCTCATGGCGCAGCGTTGACCGCTTTTTCGTGCTCGCCTTCTTCCCCGGGCCCTTCGTGCTCTTCGTGACGCCACCGTCTCGAGGTCCATGGTGCTTCTTGCATGCGCCGGCAAGGAGGCTGTGAGGTGGAGGCTGGTCGTGTCAGCTCGTCGCGCACATGTCGCGTCGCTCGAGTGGGAGTGGGAGGGGAAAGAGGGAGGGAGACACACTCACCTGTCCCATCCCTGCCAATCTGCACTGAAATTCTTCAGCCGGTCTGTCAGCGTCGTCTTGTTGCCATTTTTCGCGAGGCAGAAGGCGTCGCAGAGCTCCCGGAGGCCCGCGCGAGAGAGGTTGGTGCTGGCGTGGAAGGACGTCGTGTCAGCGTCGATGACTGGAAGTGAGACACTCACAGGTCATGGTGCGCCACCTCGTGCGTGCCGTTGACGACGTTCCCCAGGAAGGGCAGTAGCCCCTGCGAGGCGTGCCCATCCGACAACAACGGGGACACATCGACATCCATCGGCTCGTCGCAATGGGGCGACCCCGTGGGCTCGGACGTGGCGGTCAACTGTCGGTCGTGTTTCTCGATGAGGAGGGCCATGAGGAGGGCGACGAGGGCGGAGAGGAGCAGCCAGCAGAGTGACATGTCGACAGGGGCAGGAGCAAATCCCAAATTGTTACGACTTTCTTCCCCTTTTCCCTCCTTCCTTTCCCTTCGTCCGGTATCTTGTGACTCGCGTTCGGTCTCGGACTTCCACTGTACTTTTACGATACGATCCGCTTCGATCCACGTCTCGACCCTTATCTCGCGCCTAGCGCATGACCGTTACAACGCCTCATGGCGCGACTTCCAGAACCCGCCAACGACTTCTGATCCACGCGTCGTCCCGCGGAATCCCCTTGTTCTCCTTTCATACTTTCCCCTTGTTAGCTCGCTAGGACCCGGATCCTAGGATCGCGCCATATGTTTGTCTCGGACAAACAACGTGTACCAGTATATAAGTCCCACGCTACCTAGCTTGTACGGTAGACTTGACTTCTTGTGTAATACCACACCGCTGTCCATTTCTCACGAACGAACCCTTGAGTCGCACTTTCGCTTGACTCCCCCTTTTGCTCGCCGTTGCGCTTGAGCCTGTCCCCGCTATTACCCTTGTGTCCACGGAGGCCAAGTGGTACTTGTTCATCATCGAACTAAGTCGTAACAGACTTACTCCTGTCCCGTTACCGTCCGTGACTTAACCGAAGTACACGTCGTACTTAACGCCCCTGTGGTGGCGTTACATTAAGTCAAGTCTCTCACAGTGGCGACATCTAGTCGCGCCAGATCCCAGTTCAAGCCTGAGTACATCACTCGGCTCACAACCGACGAGCTCTCCGACCGAATCAAAGGAGCAGCTGTCTGGGCAGAAATCAACAACGTTGAAGGATATTACATCTTCCACCCAAGAAAGAAAGAGTATCACCAGATCCACTACCTAGAGGACAAACGTCTCTGGGCTTATATCGATTACTCGCCGAACGAACGAAGCTGGTATACTATCGGACCAGTACCGCTTGAGTTAAACGTTGGACCACTAAAGAGCCACAACCCGCAAGGGATTGACGTTGACTCCGACCCTGATAATTCACCCAGTGTCTCCGTACCGACAACCACGTTCACCCCCTCCCTATTCGTAAACCCCCCAGACTTGCCCGGTTCTCAACCTACACCCCAGTCCATGTCACAGACTCATGCCTCGGCCAGCACAACCCTTACCGGTGGAGGACCAGCTCCTTCTGGTAGTGGAGGCGCTCCTAGCGGCGGCCCGTCAGGTGGAGCAGCGGCTCCTGGAGGCGGAGGCGCAGCTCCTGGAGGAGGTCTCCCGAGTGGCAGCACTGGTGGAGGAGGTGCGCCAGGCGGTGGAGCAGGCGGCGCAGGTGGCGGAGGAGGCGGGGGGCGGTGGAGCAGGTGGTGCTCCTATTAGGCAATGGCACGGGTATTCCCGCGGGTATTGAAAACGTAACCCGTACCCGCCCCCGCACGGGTTACATACCCGCAATCGCGGGTACGGGTGCAGGTGCGGGTGTGGCAGGTGCGGGTGTGGGTACAGGTATGGTGCAGTGTTACACACACACACAGATCTGTATTTACATTTTAAGATACAAGCATAATCTACACATATCTACTAGTAGCTACAAGGCCCACACCCTTGCTGTCCGAATCGCGTCGCCGTCGTGTCGTGTTGTTGTGTCACCGTGTCATGTTGTCGTGTCGCCGTGTCGTGTCGTCGTCGTCATCGTGTCATGTCATGTCGTCGTCGTGTCGTGTCGTGTTGTCGTCATGTTGTCCGAGTCGCCGTGTCGTGTCGTGTTGTGTTGTCGTCGTGTATTGCCGTGGTTGTGTGTTGTCGTGGTCGATGGTCGTGTGTTGTCGTGATCATGGTCGTGTGTTGTTCTTGTTGTCGTATGTTGTAGTCGTCTTGCTGTTGTCGTTGTCGCATTGTCGCAGGCCGCGTTGACGGTTGCCGCTGCCTTGCCGTTGTCGTTGGTTAGTCGTCACTGGTTAGGAGGAGTGAACAAAACCGGCAATCACCCCGGGCCGGGCACATTGCGAAAGGTTACTTCCCACGCTTTAGGGAACCGTGACGCGTGACTTAGCGAATCGACCTCGCTTCCAACAACTACAGTACCGCAACGCCTCCAGCTACCGCAACGCCGGCGGCCAACAACACCAGCACCACAAGAATGGCAACTGGCAAGGTGACAACGGCGATTCAACCACGCCAGGGCGCTGTCCGACTCGACCCCGACAACGACCACGAGTCCATGAAGACGACGACAATAGCGCATCGCAACGTCGAACGACCACGACGACGATGACAGACGACAACGCGAAAACAACAGCAACGATACGAAGATGGCCATGGCGGCGGCGGCAACACGAAGACGACTATGGTGACACGAAGACGACCACGGTGGCGACGAAGACGACCACGGTGGCGACAACGACGACATGAAGACGATCACATCTCGGACGACGACGACCACCACCACCACCACCACCACGGACGACAGACGACAACTCAGATGACGACGACTCGGGCGACGACGACGACAATGGCGGCGGCGGCGGGCAGTCACACAGCGACGGCGCAGCGGGCTTAGTTACTTCAAGTTGTTTAGTAGTTAATAGTATTCTTGCTAGTAGTATGGTAATGTCAATGTTAAGTTATACATTCCGGGTCACTTCCTGCGGGTAGTAATACGGGTGGCGGGTCAGCTGAGCTGCCACCCGTACCCGTACCCGTCCCAACCCGTAGCTGTGACCCGTGCGGGTCACCCGAACCCGTGCTGTTGCCTAGCTCCTATTCCCCCCGCCGGAGCTGCACCAGCCACGATCCCGCCCGCACCCGGAGGACACGGACGACTAGGAGGGAACCCACCCCCCGAGTTCAACGGAGACCGAGAGAAAAGCAAGCAATTCATGCTTGCATTCAACCTATACCGAGAAATGAACCCCACCGTCGACCAGCTCGCTATCCCCTACCCCCGCGCGATGACCTTCCTCTCCTACATCTGCGGACCCCTTGTCGACGATTGGGTCACAGAGCAGTTCGCTTGGCTTGAGGACCAGCGAAACACAGGTGTTCTAATGACGGAAATGAACCTGTGGAACACCGTCCGTGATCGGTTCATGCAGTCGTATACTGATACGGCGGAACGAACAAAAGCCCAGAAGAGTTTGCAGACTCTGACTATGAAGGGCGAAGATATCGACACCTACATGGCTACGTTTTCTAACCTAGTCCACAAAGCCGGGTACAACCCCGACGAAGCCACGACCTTGGACATGTTCCAGGATGGACTCCCAGACCAGTTAGTAATCAATGCCACTCGCTTCCAACATCCGATCACATGGGATGATTGGAAGGCGGCCGCTTGTCTACAGCAGGCTGAATATCTGGTTTTGAAGGACCGCCTGGGAAAGAACAGGGCCCAGCGTGGAAAGAAGGGCGGACACAGCCGAGAGCAGTGGGTCCAGGCCCTCAAACAGAATCGAAACCCTAACGCCATGGATATTGGACGCGCCCAAGCCTCTGTGGCGCTTACCGACGGAGATCGGGCCCAGCTTCAGAAGGAGGGACGATGTTTTAAATGTCGTGCTCAAGGGCACATGTCGCGTAACTGCCCACAAAAGGGAACGCGCGCGGCTACTACCTCCTCCCTCGGACCCCCCTCCTTTACCCCGACTCCAGACGTATCAACTCCCACCATCACTACTGTCGCCATATCTTCTAATCGCGTACTTTCGAATGAAGAACAGGCGGATGCGCAGATCGCTGCGATGAAAGCGCAGACCCAGGAGGTCAGGGACCTCATGGTGGACAAACTATTCGGGAAGGAGGGTTTTCCCGACGCTTGAACCCGGCAGCCTGGGCTAGAGCGTTAAATCTAAACGTGTACACTAGCAGATATCGATCCATGCGAATCCCAGTTCTGTTTAAATCTGCACACACAACGGCCGAACGACAAGTCCTAGTGGACTCAGGAGCAACCGACAATTTTATTTGTTCGACACTGCTCAAACGACTACAGATATCCACCCGAAACGTCTCGCATCCCATCTGCATCTGGAACGTGGATGGAACGAACAACCAAGACGGAGAGATCACGCAGTACACCGATCTCACCGTGAGAACAGGGAAGGAGACCAAGACGCTTCGTTTCCTAATCACGAATTTAGGAAGAGACGAAGTGATCCTCGGGTACCCCTGGTTCACGGCTTTTGAGCCACAGATACGATGGGGAGAAGTGACGTTGAACGAGGAGTTTCAACCGGTCGTCATTTCCAGCCTTCATCTGTCAGACGAAGCCACGCCTATGGAATCGTCCATAAGGGCGTTGGAGACGTATGAACTTGACGAGGAGGCGTGGGAACAGCTCATAGATGATGAGCGGGATCCCTGCATCACATTCCTACGAAAAACAACGACCGCCTCGGAGTTAGCCCAGCGCGAGGCGGCAAAAAGACCCAAACGCACGTTCGAAGAACTGGTACCTGCGGAGTACCGACGACACCGTAAAGTGTTCAGTGAGGAAGCATCCCACCGATTTCCTCCCTCACGAGTATGGGACCATGCTATCGACCTCCTCCCAAATGCCCTGCCAGCATTGGATTGTAAAGTATATCCACTGGCGCAAAACGAAGAAGAGGCACTCACTACGTTCCTCACCGAACAGCTGAACAAAGGGTATATTAGACCCTCCAAGTCCGCTTACGCGTCACCATTCTTCTTCATCAAAAAGAAAGACGGGAAGTTGAGACCCGTCCAAGACTATAGGCGGTTGAATGAGATCACCGTCCGAAACCACTACCCTCTTCCCCTCATCCCCGAACTCATCGATCGCATATGAGGAGCCCGCTTGTTCTCCAAGCTTGACATCAGGTGGGGCTATAACAATGTACGGGTCAAACCAGGAGATGAGCACAAGGCGGCATTTAAAACAAACCGGGGACTATTCGAACCCCTGGTTATGTATTTCGGCCTCACCAACTCCCCGTCGACGTTCCAGGCAATGATGGACTACATCTTCTGAGACCTCATCCTACTCGGACTCGTGATCATCTACATGGATGACATCCTAATCGCCACCGCCCTAGACCACGCCCAGCATCGGAACGTGCTGCATGAGGTGCTATGCCTCTGCAAAGAGCACAATCTGTACGTCAAACCAGAGAAGTGTGAATTCGAGGTGCTGGAAATCGAGTATCTCGGACTCATTATCAGACACGGGAATGTCCGGATGGACCCCGTTAAGGTACGGGGAGTCCTGGAGTGGCCAGCTCCGAGGAGCCTTAGGGAAGTGCGCACCTTCCTCGGCTTCTGTAACTTCTACAGGCGGTTTATCCGAGGATTCTCCACCCTTGCCTGCCCGTTACATGATCTCACAAAGAAAGACACTCCATGGCGGTGGGACCAGGACCAACAGGATGCGTTCAGTAATATCAGACAAAGCATTGGCAGAGAACCGACACTCCTCTTCCCCGACCTCACGAAACCATTTGAGCTCGAAGTAGATGCGTCTAACGTAGCCCTTGGGGCAGTACTTAATCAACTAGGACCTGACCAACGCATGCACCCGGTTGCGTTCCACTCCGAGTCATTAACGGAAGCAGAACGCAACTACGACATCTACGACAGGGAACTACTAGCGGTAGTCAAAGCGCTACGAGCCTGGCGTACCTACCTAGTCGGCTCCCCTCACAAAATTATCATCCACACCGACCACGCCAATCTGCAGTATTGGAAAGACCCCCGAAAGATCAGCCGGAGAGTGGCACGCGAGTTCTTGGAGTTATCAGAGTACAACTTCGCATTGAAGCACGTGCCTGGTATAAAGAATGGTCGCGCAGACGCCCTCTCGCGGCGAGCTGACTACGAGCCCAATGAGGAGGACAACAATGATGTAATCGTCCTCCCCGCTGACCGATTCATACGTGCAACCCAGATGTCAATGCACGACATGGACATCTGGACACAAATCGCACAAAATATGGACAAGAAAGCCGTCCTCGTGTGGGTCGAACCCCACAACCTGAAAAAGCACCAAGGTCTCTGGTGGAAAGGAGACGCTCTCGTTGTCGTGGGAGACAACGATCTTAAATGGGGGGTAATTACCTTTTTCCACGACACGCCTAGCATGGGCCACCCAGGGATCGCAAACACACTAGAGTTGGTGCGACGTGACTACTGGTGGCCGAACATGCGGAAGGATGTGGAAGACTATGTCAAGGGCTGTGTGACGTGCCAAGCCAACAAGATCAACCCCCACCGACAAAAGCCACACCTCTTTCCTATCACCACAGACCCCGACGCTGAACCATTTGAAGTCGTGACGATGGACTTCATCACAAAACTACCCCCGTCGAACGGATACGACTCCATCCTCACCATTACCGACCATGATTGTTCGAAAGCGGCCATCTTCATCCCGTGTAATGAGACGATTACCGCGGAAGGAGTGGCACGACTCTATCTCCACCACGTCTACCCACACTACGGCATTCCCCGGAAGATGATCACAGATCGAGACCCGCGCTTCACATCCGCCTTCATGAAGGATTTGTGTAAGACGCTGGGGATCCGTCAGAATATCTCCTCTGCATACCATCCGCAGACTGATGGGCAGTCGGAACGCACTAACCAGTGGCTAGAACAATACCTCCGCCACTGGAGTAACGTACAACAAGATAACTGGGCGGAAGCACTCCCAGTGGCGCAATTTGCGCACAACTCGTGGCCAAACGCCACAACCAAGCATTCCCCGTTCTCGTTGATCATGGGATGGGAACCACGTACCACGTGGACATCAAAACCCACATCGACCCCGTCTGTCGATCAACGGCTGGAAGAGATGGGCGATAGACGCCAGCACGCACAAGACTGTATCAAACACGCACAAGAGCTTATGGCGAAGAGGGGGAAGATGCGCTTCATACCTTATATGGAAGGCGCTCAAGTATGGTTGGAGGGGACGAACCTCCGGACCTTTTACCCCACTGCAAAGCTCGCCCCGAAGCGCCACGGACCGTTCCGAATCAAAAAGGTCTTATCGGTGGTCTCGTACGAACTAGATCTTCCAAAGACGTGGAAGATACACCCCGTGTTCCATGCGAATCTCCTTACACCATATAAGGAGACGGAACTTCATGGAGCTAACTTCACGCGACCCCCACCTGACCTTATCGAAGGGGAAGAAGAGTTCGAAGTGGAGCGCGTGTTACAATCTCGCCTTCATGGCCGAGGGCGCAAACTTCAATTCCTTATTCAGTGGAAGGGATTTCCCATGAGTGACAGCTCGTGGGAACCACTTGATAACGTCCGCCACGCACCTGACTTAATCGCCGAATTCTACCGGCAAAATCCTACCGCCAAAGGGGCTGGACGAAAGATATAAAAGATGCACCCCCTTCGCCCACTCTCATCACCCATGATCATCCCTGGAAATCTCATGTCTGACACACCCGTTATCACCACTGTGCCCATTCGCCCCCCATCTCAGCTTATTCTCGAGAACTTAACTGTACCATCGCAAGAGGCTGGTATCCCGGTTATGGGGTACGACGCCTATACTCCCTACTCACGTATCGTCACACCCGACCCTCTGCCGGAGTTCACGCTTGACCCGGAAACCTCGCTACCTACTGTCGTCGAACCGGCTGAGTCGCCGGAATCCCCCGAGTCGACAGCTCCACCCCCACTCATCTCCCAGCCCACACTGAGCACGCTTCATCAACCCGATCTCCCACTTCCCCCATTCCCACCTGGTATCGACCATGTATTCACCCCTCGTCCCACTGTTGAGCTTGCTGTCCCCGACCCCCGCTACGCCCTCCTTGACGATGAAGACGAGGACAAGTCAGGGGAACCGGGCATCCCCTACTTCCCCAACGACCCCACTTCCCCACGATTCCACCCGCTCATGATTGGAGAGCCGGGGAAGAAGGAAGTGGCCCGGTACATCTATTACCGGAAGAATTACCAGGAGGTCGTAGGCACCATGGGCAAGGGGGAACCTTGCTACGTCACATCCGTCTACCTGCGTACTGTCCAAGCTAACCAACTCCCACAACACGTCACGGACCAGCAGGTGGACCTATTCCACCCTCACGACCCTCGCCGCATCGTAATAGATGAGGTGATCTCCTCCCTCCACTACCCCGCGCTCCACGCGGACGTCTCCCATCTACGCACCTGCCTTGAGGCAAGAGACGCGCTCAAGGTGCGGCGGGACGACCTTCGCTGGCTGGAAGCCGAGGCGACGAAGGACCAATTCCACCTCGACATGAACATGTCGAGTGTACGGAAGAGGTTGCAGTACGCCCGAATCATCCCCCTCATCAGTGACCGATACGTGGAGCTGATGACGAAACCCACTCGCCCCCGCCACTCGTCTGAGCTCCGCGCCGACAGCGCCGACGAGATACCCCTACCGCCGCAGGTTGGAGGACCTAGCGAGATGCCGCGCCTTCAAGGAGAAGGCAGCACGCATCGTCGCAGGTGTTACGAGTGTTGGTCGAAAGACCACCTCGTCAGAGATTGCCCCGCACGAGGGCGGCGAGACGCGTGCCAATGGTGTGGCAGTCTCGCCCATCGCGTGGACGTCTGCCTCATAAGGCGGATGTCCCCGATGTCCGCCCGGTATGAGAATCCCACCCTGCGCACTCGCTGGTGTGGGAAGTGTCTCGATTGGAAGGCGACTCACGACGAGATTGATTGCCCTCAGTATGAGGGGTGCCGCAAGTGTGGTCGCAGAGGGCGCCACATGTTCTTACGCGCCCACACCTGTCCCCGCTCCCCGTCTCCTGACCCCCCTACTGTAATCCCCGAGGAGGACTGTTACTATACCAGTGACTAGTCGAAGTCGTGGCGACTTCGAGTCTGACGGGGGGGTAATGTTACGACTTTCTTCCCCTTTTCCCTCCTTCCTTTCCCTTCGTCCGGTATCTTGTGACTCGCATTCGGTCTCAGACTTCCACTGTACTTTTACGATACGATCCGCTTCGATCCGCGTCTCGACCCTTATCTCGCGCCTAGCGCATGACCGTTACGACGCCTCGTGGCGCGACTTCCAGAACCCGCCAACGACTTCTGATCCACGCGTCGTCCCGCGGAATCCCCTTGTTCTCCTTTCATACTTTCCCCTTGTTAGCTCGCTAGGACCCGGATCCTAGGATCGCGCCATATGTTTGTCTCGGACAAACAACGTGTACCAGTATATAAGTCCCACGCTACCTAGCTTGTATGGTAGACTTGACTTCTTGTGTAATACCACACCGCTGTCCATTTCTCACGAACGAACCCTTGAGTCGCACTTTCGCTTGACTCCCCCTTTTGCTCACCGTTGCGCTTGAGCCTGTCCCCGCTATTACCCTTGTGTCCACGGAGGCCAAGTGGTACTTGTTCATCATCGAACTAAGTCGTAACAGACTTACTCCTGTCCCGTTACCGTCCGTGACTTAACTGAAGTACACGTCATACTTAACGCCCCTGTGGTGGCATTACACAAATGAGGCCTTCCGCCATCGCGGACTAGTGATCTGGGTTCACTGGGGGGGCATGGCCACTCAGCATTCAGTCTCTAGTTTTTTTAGCACGAACACAGGGCGGCACGGGCGGCAGGACGAAGGAGGCAAGCGACGGGGCGGCGTCAATGACCAACCCGACGGGTGAGCCCGATCAGGTTGTTTGCCACCTGTGCCACCGCTTGCCACGCCACGCCAAATAAAGGACCCATTCCCCGGGGCGGGAACCGCCGAGCAATGATGAATCAGCGATTGGCCCTGCGGACTGGTCGCTGCCGCGTGACAGGATCGAGAGTTTCTCGAGAGAAGCGATGTCATGTAACTCCCTAAGCGTAGAAACTCTACAAAAAGTGAAAACCAGGAATGGCAGAACACGAGAAATCAAAAGATACAACCCAGGAGCAACACGACTGCTCAGAATCATCATCTCCGAATCAGCGTACCTGATTTGGACCCTGAGATGCAACAGAACAATCCGTGACAAGACGTACACGGAAAGAGAAATTGAGCAGACATGGCTCAGGGCAATCAACAGGAGACTCTCCGAAGACAGAACGACAGCAACAAAACTGCTAAAGAAACCCTATTACATAAACATCATAAAAACACTTGGAACCAAGCTCTAAGTAAGAGGCACCGCGACCTCCCAGAAGACTGGATCAATCGAAACGTGGTTTTTTAGTGGGTAGTAGGTTCTACCAGGCAATCCTGAAGCACTTGAGCCCCACACTACCCATTTTGGGTGTGCGTTAATGCATTTTTCCCTGTTTTCGAGCCTCCGAGGTTCGCATCAGCGCGTTAGGTAGGATTGTTAGGTAACTTAGTTACTATCCTTCGCTACCTAATATATCGCTATTCCAAAAAAAAAAAAAAAAAAAGAGAGAAGCGATGTCAGTGCCTGTCGCCGAATATGGGCTAGGTTGACAGGTGTCACCCAAATTGGGTGTTCAGAAGTGTTTGAGAACGGGCTAGGTGTTCAAAGTGTTCAGAGGTGTTCAGAGTGTCCTCAAACACTTCTGAACACCTCCCCAACTTTCAGATGCCGCCCAATTCCTCCTCGCGGTCACTTGTGAAAGACTCTCGTCGCGGTCTCTCTCTCTCTGCCTCCGTCTCCCTGCCCGTGCTACCGTCACCCCTGCCTTCTGCACCCCCGGTCCCTAGCCATCACGTGTGAGGGGCGGGTGTCTCCTCTCACTCCTGCCACCTGCTTGCCCACCCCGCTGCCTGCCCCCATACTCGTGCTCCCCCACCTCCATCAGTGCCACCGTGCCTCCCTGTCCCTGACGCCGACTCCTCGCTGTATCTGCTATACCTACCCCCTCCTCACCTTTGCGTGCTCGGGGTGGCCCTCACCGATCACTGCAGCCTCCCCTACCCCGCTCACCTTTCCTGCGCACCTCCCACGTTTCCCGGCCCACGCTCTCCTTCGCCATCATACATGAGAGAGATCATCACCTCTATCACCCTCTCCCTCACACTGCCTACTTGTCATCGTCACCACTTCTCTCCCATCCCACTGTCTGCAGTCTGCACGGCATACCCACCCTTTCTTTGCTGCATGCGTAATACCTATGCTCCCACACCTTCCTGGCTGTCACACGAGGGGTGACTGTTACCTCTCCTCTCGCCATCTCACCTCGCCCGCCGTCTCACCATCATCCCCTCTCACCGTCTTCTCCTGGATCCCCTCCGTTTGCACTCACTGCTCCTCCCACTATCTCCCACCTTCACCCTCCCACTTCCCCCGCCGCCCTCTCGCCCCCTGGCACCTTCTCCCTCTTCCTCCTGCCCTACCATCGCACCTTGCCTTTTCCTTCCCGTCGTCTCAAGACCCTCGGCATGGCTTTACCGTCCCTCCCGCACGCTCGGCGCCCCTCCTCTCCGTCCCACCCTCTTGCTACTCACACTTATTTTCATCACGTTTGAGCAACTCTCGCTTCCGTCCTCTCGTTCCTGGTGTCTCTTCACCTGCCTACTTTCTGCCGATCCCTGTGCCGACCCTCCGTACATTCTCTGGTTGCTTGCCTTACCGTCTCCTTACCCACGCTACTGTTCTCACCTCGTTCGTCAATCCTTTCTTTTGTCATCATTACCCTGTCCTGCATGTCATCGCTGCCCACTACCCCCTTGTCGTCTCCATCCTACCTTCTTCTCCTACCCTGAAGCTGGGATGCAAGGACTTTATTAACAGCTTAATCGTGGCTTCCGATTCCTCATCTTTCTGGCACCTCGATCCTGCCTTCAGTCCATCGTTGCGTGCTCTCAGATAACCTATCCCACAAGGTTTTATGTTAACCTAGCTGCACTTTTCTCCTCCTCACTGCCCGCCAAGCTGACATGCCAAACGTGAGATTGCCATCCGACAATGAGTGTCGATTTCAGTGGATACTTTGAAACCTGAACGTGCGTCATGTTTCCGCTCTTTCGCTTCCCCATTCCTAGACCCGGTCCCTTTCGTTTACTGTCCGTCCTGCTCTCCTCCGTGCAGCGCACATACCCCCTCGGCGTAAGGTCTGGACCACTTGAACCTCCTGGTCTCATTGTAGTCGACAATTTACACGAGTCCATCCAATATCATCAGTGGGCTCTGGTACTGTTCGGTTCGAGTATGCGAGTAGCGCAGACCATCCGCGTGACGCGTGACGAGCAGGGATGCGACGCAAAGAAGGGTGTTGTTCGGTGCATCTGCCAATGAAAATATAAAACAGTCGAAAGCGAGTGAACAATGGGCTGTACACTTGATGTACGCTCCCCATTTCCGTTTCCATTCTTTCATTCACGATTCTGGGTGGTAGGGCATACAAATAAGTGCACTCGACTGATGGCTCTCGCACATCCGTGCAGCGTGTATCTTCGGGGCTATCTGTGGGATATGGATGTGAGCCCTTAACCATCTCCTTGTCCTTTTTGCCTCAGTCGAAAATTTAGATGGCATTGTTTGCAGAAGTGGACCAGGAATAGGCCGGGTAGCACGGACCAGCCACGAGACGAGCAGGGAGTATCAGGGGTGAGAACGAGGGTGAGAATGCAAGGAGCTACCTACAGACGCATGCCATGCTTGTCAAGAAAGACGGGATAGAGTACATCGCTTTTACTGTGAGTAGGTCTAAGACTACGGATCCGGTCAAGGAGTAAACTTTAGTGAGACACCAAGGTAGGGACACGGAGTCTGGAGCCGATGCTGCGCTTGCCTATCATAGGCACTGGCAGTTGCCTTGAGGATATACCAAAGGATATACATGGTAGGTGCACACTACCAGTCACGACTCGAGCGGTCCAAGAATAATAGTGACCCACCAACTGTGAAAACTATTTGAGAGAGAAAGTGATGGTGACATCGTGCTAATGTTCAAGTTGTTTCTGTCAACATAAGGGTTTGTATGTGACAACATTTCCCTGTCGGTGGTACTGACCTACCACTACCACTAATATCCATAGCCTGAGAGAAGACCCATTAATGCTACGCATTGTGAACGCAGCCCGATAGAGTATTCTGATGGCGGCGATCGACTTATTTCTTTTCTAATGCTCTCCCGCCGCGCGAGCTGGGACGGTATCTGGCCCTTTTTGTTCGCCGCATTTATATCTGCGCCACGCTTGAGAAGTAACCAAACCACCTCGAGCCTGAGCGACACAAGACATGATGCTAGGTGTAACGGGGTTTGAAGGTCGTTGTCTCGTGCGTTCACGTCCGCACCCCGCTCCACCAACAGCTGTACCACACCGAAACGATCTTCGTCAAAGTAATCCAACACTTGGTGCAATGGGGTCTGGCCCCGGTTATCCTTCGCGTTGACATTCGCCCCATGGTCAAGGAGCACCTGCACCAACTTGAGTTCGATTATGAAAGACATGTGTAAAGGGGTTTCGTGGTTCTCTATTCGTATGTTGACATCTGCGCCATGCTCGACTAACAGCCGTATAACGTCCGGGGAGAGATACCAATCGTCGGATTCGAACGCTCGGTGAAGTGGGGTTTGGCCCCGGTTGTTCTCCGCGTGGACATCCGCGCCATGGTCAAGGAGAATCCGCACCAACTCCGAGTCGAGTCCCGGGGAGTAAGATGCCAAATGTAATGGGGTTTTGTCGTCCTCGTCTCGTGCATTCACGTCCGCGCCATGCCCCACTAATAGCTGTGCAATACCGGTGCGATCTTTGTCAGGAGCAAACAGGAAATTCGATAATCGATGCAATGGGCTCTGACCCCTGTCGTCCTCCGCGTTGACATTCGCGCCATAGTCGAGAAGGATCTGCACCAACTTGGGTTCCAGAAAGTAGTAAGATGCCACATGTAATGGGGTCTCGTCGGAGAAGCTTCGAGCATTCACATCCGCGCCATTCTCTAGTAATAGTTGGACGAGTTTGGCGCCGTTGCCTTCGCTCCTTGAGAATGCGGATTTTTGTATATTGTGCAGTGGAATCTTGCCACAAGCGTCCCGGGAACCTGCATCTGCTCCTCGTTGGAGTAGCATCTGAGCTACCTCGAAATGCCCCTCAGTTGCCGCCGCATGTAGTGGAGTCGAGAGGAGCACGTCACGGGCATTTATGTCTGCGCCGTGATCAAGCAGGAACTGCACCACGCTGACCACCAGATTGCTGGGTGATTGGATTTCCATGTGCAGGGGAGTCCGTCCTCTCGTTCCTTGAGCGCCGATATTCGCGCCGTGCCGAAATAGCAGTTCTGCGACCCGGATGTGTCCTCCGCGCAATGCTGCGACCAGCGGATAGTCGTATTTGCCGCCGATAGCGTTTACGTGCTGTGAGTGTTTCTTGACGAAGTGCTCAACGAGGTCATAAAATCCACAAAGCGCGGAGTAGTATAAGGGTGTCGCAGTACCCAAGCGCGAGCACCGGGGTGATGGCTCGTCTATATTGTATATCCAGACCAACGCTGCAAAATATGGCTTGTCCGAGTCAAAGAGTGCTTTTATTTCACCCAGAACGCGTGACGATACGCTCCCGACCTGCGCGTGAGAAACCCAGTGTTCAGTAGCATACTCAGCCAGAGGCATGTTCCATGTACCGATGCGACCATACAAATGGAATAGAACTCCAAGGGAAGCCCTGGTAAGGACCGTGTGCGCGGCGTCGGGGAGAATGTGATAACGCGAGATATCTTCCTTCGAGGTGGCAAGACGATCCGATTTAAGGAACTCCTTGACCGAAAAATGTGAAAATTGGACCACTCGTGAATCGCTGCTGGGGACGATTGTAATCAAGCTCAGACACGCGGACAGCAACTCTTGTTCTTGGTCTTTCGGCCGCCAATCCGCGTTGAGTGTTGGACCTTCTTCATTGTTCTCATCCCAGTCGAAAGCAAGGATCTCCACAAGCTCGTCAACACGAAGGGGTCACCGCGTTCCAACTCGCTACCCTTCATTCATTCACATCCGACTACACCAAACGCCACCGCCCGGACCTTCCTCCCGAAACGGCCCATTGCCCATGTGGCTTCCGGGAGGACCAACCTGAGCGAGGTGCCAAATGTAATGAGGTTTGTCATCCACGTCTCGTCCATTCACATCTGCACCACGTTCGACTAATAGCTGTGGTCATGCAGCGTATGAGGTACGAGTTATATTGTGTGGAACCGCGGCCTATCCATGATTGTCTACATCGTCTGCGTAGTCCTTCATCTACTAATACTGTAAGCGCCCGTTGTGCTGCACGGGCGCTGAAATGAATATTTGTCGCAATTGTGAGGTGGACGGTCGCGTCATCCCGGTCGAGGGAATTGATGCGAAATATATTGCCTTCGCGCCTCGAATCGACTTGTGCATGTAGCTCAGAAGCGAACTCATCTATTGTCGTCATTCACCAGGCTAGGGATGCTGCAGTCCAGTTCTGAACCAAAGTTCGAACCTGAACTTTTTTGAACTGGACCAAAGTTCGGTCCAAGGTTCGGCAGTTGTGCAGAACCGGACCATAAGTTCAGTTCAGGGTTCAGGGATGGCACAAAATGTGAGAACCACATTGAACCGGGTTTGAACCCGAACCGAACTCTTTCCGAGTCCTGCTAGTTCTAGTAGAAGGAATCACACAGTTCATGAAATGTAGAAAAAAAAACCGTCTATTGGATAGTACGTGGGACAAAATATCTACAGGTACCACCTCCGCCGCCCTGCTGCCACCATTCCCGCCGTCACTCAGCTGTTGCTGACGTCGCCACCAAGGTCGCCACTGCAACCTTTGTCATTGCTGTCGTGGTCCCTCCACCAAGCCCTTCGCTGTAGTTGCGGTGTGATCGTTGTCGTTATCGCCTTGCTAGCACCTTCCATTGCAGCCGTCGTCGTTTCTGCATCGTCGTTACTTGCAGCTTGCCCAGCGCACACCCCACTGTGGCTGCATTGTCGTCGTCGTCGTTTTATGGGTACACAAGACTTGCACCCGGCCGCTAGCAGCAGTGGTGGGCAATGGCGTGGTTTGAGGTCCACCTAGGGCAGCGGGGTCGCTGGGGGCAACAATGATGGGTGTTGTGCAGCTGTGTAAGCACGCCATGAGGCACGTAATCGATATCAGTACATTGTAGACTGGGAGGAATGCTACTCACTTTGAGGTGCCGGGGTAGCAATAGAGTCGAAGTCGAAGTGTAACGCGTCACACGGAAGTGCGTGTGCTGAGAAGTCGAAGTGGTAGAGAGTTGAGAGTTCGAGGCGAATAAAACAACAAGCGAAATGCTGAGAGTTGGGCGGACGAATTCGAGACGAACAGGATACTTCCTTCAGAATCAAAAGGGGTACATATTATACTAAGAGGCTGTTGGGGATTGTAAATACGAGCTGTAGCTGCTGTACGGAAATCACAATGTATCAGACACGTCAATAAACGCGTCGTGGAGAAACGGGGTCATGGAGGGAGGGGAAAGATAGAGGCAAAAGGTCGTAGTGGTGAATCGTGTGAATGGGTCTGAAGGGGCACCGAGGCCGAAACCGAAATAATTCGGGAGTAATCGAGGCGGCAGGCAATGGGGTAGGTGGCCGTCGCCGATGTGACGTTGGGCTCGGCGTGCTCATGCTTGATCCGAGTGTGCACCTTGACATTGGACTGATGGCAACCTGAGGTGAATATGAGGGAACATCGAGGGAAAACCATACGGTATCATTGTTTGCCGTATGGTGCATCTCTAACGATGACTCGCTGACTCGTCCTCGGCGAACCATCGGCCCGGACCAATGCCAGCGGGGTCTTGTAAACATGTGTGGGACGTGCACGTTAGTTTGCAAAAGGGTAGTACCTGCGAATTAGTAAGGGGCGGACAGCCTTATGGCCCATATTGATGACGTGGCGCTGGGGAGTGGCCTCAAAGGGTGTGGTGTCAGCGGACAGCCAGGCACAAGGCAGTGACTCAGTGTAGTACCCAGCTGCAATCATGACGTGGGATGTGTTGGAATTTCCAAGGATGTCTGCAAGTGGCGCCGTGGCGGGGATGACAGATACGAAAAGAACGGCTCACCAGCTTAAGTCACGGTCCAGACGTCCAGACTCGCGCCTCTCTTGGACATGAGTGGGCCCAGGTTCACAATGACTGCCGCAAGGAGTGGATATGACAACAACTCACCACTAGTTGAGTCCGGACTTGCGCTCTTCCAGGCGTTGTGTAGGCGTAGTGACAGTTAGTGGGCCCCCAATGCCGGTGAATGCGAGTAGGTGTGAAGCAGTACCCCACCGCGTGGCCTTCTGTATTCTTGCATGGATGGCACACCTTGAGGGGGAGTTGGGCGACACTAAACAGAGATTTTAGTTTACTGTAAAAGGGTTCAGTTCGAGGTCCAGACCCTGCTGAACCTGAACTGGACCCCGCTGAACCCGAACTGATGGTCCAGTTCAAAGTTCAACAGATTCCCCGGACCGGACTGAAAGTCCGGTTCAAGGTTCAGCAAAAATCCGGAAGAACCGGACGGAACCGGACTTCGGCAACCCTACACCAGGCACCACGAATCTTTGGCTGATTGCCCTGTCCTGCGGCGCCTCCCAGGGGTGTCATAAATATGTTCTGCAACCTTTGGAAGTCGGGCGTCCCATGACCCGTGACCTATCCAACACAAATCAGCCAACGTCGAAAACAAATAAAACAAGTCTGGCGGGACGAACGGGATCCCATCCAGGGACAGCAGAGAATCCATTGGTGCCGCAGCCAGGGTTAGAGCCAGATGTGATGTCGTTGAGGCCCGCAACCCCGTCGCCGTATAGCCGGATATTGAGGAAACCAAGCGGGGATCTCCCATTCGTAATAAGATAGTCATTCAGCAGCGAGATTACGCCTGCCACTACCTGGGCATTGATGGTCAGCTGAGAATGGACAACGCAGAGCGGACGGAGCAAGGAAAGACACACGGGAACCGAGCAGCTCGTTCCCCCCTCATTGACGCGAGCGTTTCTGAAGTAGATTGGGAAATCGAGAGCTTGGGCGGCGATGTCAGGGATGCCACGACCGGCAGGGCTGCACAAATCACAAAGTAAGACACAGTTGGGTCAGGTGACAGCAGCGAGCGCACTTGTAGTGGCCAGCATATTGGGTGCCTTGGCGCTCGAGGAATGCGGACACGGCGGCGTCCTGGTAGACTGGGCGTAAAAAGTGTTCCGAAAAGCCGCCTCCAGAGATGGGAGCCGCAACCTCGGGGGCGAAGTCTGTAGTGCCACCGACGGCAGTGAGATAGGGACCTGCGAAAGCACGGCAGTCTGGTGAGCTACTTGTAATCGCGCTTGTGTAGATAAAATGCCACACGTACAGGATGCAGGGAATTCGGGGACAAACCAGACACTTCCATCCTCTTCCTCGCAGTCCTTCCCGACGCCGTCGTTTCCTGAGGGATAGAGGACGGTGACGCCACGGGCGCCGAGCTGTGCATACAGGATGCACACGACCCTCGCATATTCCTCCGGAACATTCTTCTCGTAGTCGCTATATGATACGCTGATAGTCTGCGGGATGTCCGCCTTTCTGAACAAGTATCCGAGCGTCTCGAGCTCCACGTCTCCAGGAAGTGGCTCGCCGCTGTCCGACACTTCCATCCAACCACCAATGCTATAGAAAATGATCGGGGTAGGGTACACCATGGCCGAAGCGTACTGGACGTTGAGGTTCGCCTCTTTGCCGGGGTTGTTCGGGTCGTACTCACCGCCGTTCACCAGCTCGACGGTGAATGTTGCCAGAGTGGGGGGTAGCACATCAGCGCGAAAGTTAGACATGTACATAGCCAGATCCGTCTGACTCGGGTATTGTCTCTGGTAGCCATATATCCCGAGGGTATTCCGGTCAGCCGCGGCGGGAACATATGCGAACGTCTTGTACAACCCGCGCAGTTGTGATGACGTGGTGCGGCTCGACAGCACCGTCACGGGCTTACCCGACGTCGCCTCCGTCTCTGCCAAAGCCGCCGCCGCTTTGACGGAGCGCCTGGGTGGTGTCCGCCGCTGCGTCCGTATGGAGGCGAAGTATGTCGTCGGCGCGACCGCTTGAATGTGTGCGTGCAATACCTCGGGGAGTGCGTAGCTGACCGTCCGGATTATCGTGTCATTCACTTTGGCATGCCGGTATAGCTGGTATGACGCGCCGAGCATTTCGTTGGCCCGAGACACGAGCACATTGCTGACCGTCAGCCACGCGCCGCCGTGTGTCATCGAGATGGAGGAGGGCCGGACGCCGTGATGTGCGAGCCAGGAAGTGACAAACTCGAGCGTTTCTGGGTGCGGCCTGACGAGTTCGGCGACTTGTTCTTTCGAGAGGTGTGCGCCATATCTGAAAAAAAGGAGGAGCAGCACGTGAATGAACGTGCGAGAGGAGCAGCGGTGAGATGGATGTGCCTTGGATGCTTGGGGTCGCTGACCTCGTATAGCGCATCAATCAACGCGTTGTCATGGCGGGAGTTGAGCGCGATGTAGAGGTCAATCGTGGTTCCGGCGGACGGGCAGCCGAGAGTCTCCCAGTTGGCTGGAACGGAACTCCAAGCGTGCTTTACACGCACATCGCCCCAAGGAGCGAGGGGCTTCGCGAAGTCGGCGAGGGGTGTGGCAGTGAGGAATGCGAGAACATAGAGCCAGTGGTATCTCATGTGGACAGGAGACCAGCCAGGAAGGTAGTATCTGGGGGAACAAGTGGACTGTGCTGTTCAGGCCAGAAACACCCAAGGGCTGGAACACTAAGTACATGGCCGATATGCAAGGCTTTATAGAGCATCAGGATCGAGGTTGGAGCGAGACGGCAGGTCCCACTTTGGTGTCAACACGGCAACCCGCGGCTTCCGAGGAACCCTCACAATGGTAAGTTAATTGAAAGGATGTCACGGTCCGGATGAGGCCTCATGATCTCGACCCTCCTAATCTAAGAATCTGTTTCTACAGTAAATCCTCCGGGTTACGATCGTCTTTAGAGCTCTAGCTAGTAGTCGGACGCGGGCTGTTTGAAGAAAGAACGCCAAATCCGATTGGCGAAAAAACTGACAACTCTAGCTTGAACTCTAGCTACCGTGACTATAAGGACAACTTAAACGCTCTTTTTTGGGGTTTCTCCTTGGGTTTTCCCAAGAACGCCCACCGTTGTTTCTGTGTAAGTTACAATGACAATAACTGGGTGCACGGCCTCTGCCTGCTACTAGTAGGGCAAAGGGCAGTGACTTTGTGCAGACCCAACATGGTGCATCCGTCATCCGTCTCTGAGGATAAGGGTCAGTACAGCACAAGGGGGTACAATTATCTCATCACAGTAAGGCTGAGGAGGCGGAGCAAGGACAGTGCCGGCGTTCCAAACGGATTCCCCAAGCTAGAAAATACTTAAAAATTCTCACTGTATTTAATCTCATTCCTCCCCAAGTTCCTCCCTCTGCATAGCAGGTGACTCAAACGATGCCTCTGATGGCCTGCACTTATCTACGCAGCCCCCAGCTCCTCTGTGATCTTTACCGCCCCTCCCAAGGCCCCTCCTCTGGCTGTGTCCTGCCTCCGTATAGCGTTAACATTAAGTCCCTCGTCCCACAAACCGCCAATGCTAACACCGGTACCTGCCGCGGGAGTCTATCGGACCCCAGTGATGGCATAAAAACGGAGACGCACCGCCTGCTCGAGGGGCATGTCAAGCGCTGCGTGCAGTCACGGTGCAGCGTTCTTGAATGCGCGCACGGTCCGCCGAGACTAGTGGATCACGTGCGAGTCGTTATGAGCCTTGATGCAAAGCCGCGGGGTCGCGTTTTCAATGTGAGTTGTGGAGTTCTCCGTCTCATCTGCCCATGATAGAATTTTCGCTACGTTTGAAACGAAAGTCCTACAGTGCGAAATACCCCCTTACAAGACCTTTATCCGTCCGTCCGGGCTCCTGACGCCCTAGTCGCTGCCGCCAACGCCGCCGCCGTGTTGAGCAGTTCCGCATCCTGCTCCTATCCTGCGTCATCCTTGGCGCATTTCCGATGTATACCGATGAGACGGGGTGCAAAAATAATGCATATAGCACGCGGAGACATGTGAAATGTCACGGTACTGAGACACCGTTGGGCTCGCCCGCGACTCGACTGAGCCGCGCCGCAGCGTTACTGTAAAGTCCTTACGCTCGCTTTCGCACGTGAGACTCATCTACACAATTGTAAAAAGGACGAGGGCCACCAACGTGCGGTTGAGCATACTTGCCGTCCCTACAGCAGTGGCAGATCGAAACTCGTTGGATATTGTTCTATAGCGCCGATTCCTATTTGTTTGTGTTACAACAGGATGGACATGACGGGGAATGACTGCGATGACTGGATATGACTCATATGGCGCTTCACAGTGCCACGGTAATTTGAGTTGCTTGAGGATCGTTTCTGCGACGTTCGTCATGTCCTGTCTGGAAGTCGGGTTGAAGACTGTCTCGTGCATCTCCAGTTGACAGAACACTCATCGGAGGAAGCCCCAGGGAGAGACCTTACATGCTTTCTCGACAGTGTCTCGATGCGCCGTTTTTTATCATTGGCATAAAATCAACCTCAAACCTAATATATTCGGCGATATCTTCCTTGTGTCAAGTTTAGTCGTGAAGGGAGACGCAGCGAGACGTCATGGGCTCGAGATGGTTGCGGATGTCTATCTTCAGCGGAATGACTAACAAGGTCTCTGATGAGGCTGAGTACGTGTTCTCGAGGCGATCGCACACCAAACGTATTGGTAATGTCATTCATCAAGGGCCTCCACGATGAGGTAAATTGGATGTTGGGTTGTAGTTGGGACCATGTTCGTTAGACAATTGATCATGACTTCGTCGGTGGGTTGTTGCGTGCCTCTCCCGCGTGCTGAATAAACACGGAAAATCAAGCACATTGGAACAAAGAAGGCAGGAAGTTAGGACGATGCTTCTCATTATCGTCTTTAAAAAATCAACCAAGAACAGGGCCTACTGTACAGTAAGCAAGCCAAATGGCTTTGAGCGTTTGAAAATTTGAACACTCAAACATTCAATTTCTAAACAAGATTCGGACCCCTTCCCTCTCAATGCTGCGTCACCGGACCACCAGACAGAGACGATCTCTATGCGCACCGATAACTCCTTATCGGGACGCATAGAGATCATCTCTGGGACGGAGGAAATTGTTGACCGGTTGTTGCAAGTGGTGCGGCTGCTGTATAAAGAAGTTGAACAAGTGAAGGGGTCAGTCTGCGTCGGAATATATGTAAAATTTATCTCTGCATATATTCGGTGCGAACCTGTAGCGCCTGATACTATATTTGAGAGTTGTGCTCTTGCAGCAAGCGTGCTCCGCTTTTCGTGCTGGGGCCGAGGTGTTCTGGGGCGGATAGGTGCTTGAACTTGACTGGGTTCAGAAAGAATTACTCGGACGTGAGCGCGTGAGCGAGGAAAGTATCAAACCGCAAAATGCCGCATGCACTGCCGCCCTCAACGCGTGCAAGGGACGATCGATGATCCTCGCCCTGTTCTCTACCCTTTCCTCGCCCTGCCGGTGCTCCCTTCCCTACTCCTCCCGCGCTCTTTGGCACTTCGGCACCCTGCCCTTCCCTGTCTGGCCTGCCGAACCGGCCCACGTTCTCCTTCGCCATTATACACGAGAGAGATCGTCACCTCTACCACTCCCTCACACTGCCCGCTTGTCATCGTCACCATCTTCTCTCCCATCCCACTGTCTGCAGTCTTCACGGCATGCCCACCCTTTCTCTGCCTCGTCGTCTCCTTCGCCCGCGCGGCCGCTTCCCTTGCCCTCGAGCCACCTTCTCGTACTGCATGCGTGGTTCCCGCGCTCCCACACATTCCTGGCTGTCACACGAGGGGTGACTGTTACCTCTCCTCTTGCATCTCACCTCCCGCCGTCTCACCACCATCCCCTCTCACCGTCTCCCTCCTGAATCCCCTCCCCTTCCACTCTCCCTGCTCCTCCCACTATCTCCCACCATCATACCCTCCTGCTTCCCCCGCCGCCCTCTCGCCCCCTGGTACCTTCTCCCTCTTCCTCCTGCCCTCTCGGTGTCACTCTCTCCCGCTCCTTGCCAGCTAGTGCTTTCCCGGCCCGGATCGGCTCGAGGATTTGGGTCACGGCCTGGCTTTTGGTGGCCCAAGGCCTCACAACGTGAAGCCAGAGCCAAATCCTGCGGCCCATGAGGGCTTAGGCCTGAGGCGGCCAGTGGACCAATGGCTTAGGCCTGAGGCAGCCAGCAAGCCACGGCTTCACAATAACCAGCGTATATTATATTCGAACGAGTTAGCGTGAACAGCAAGACGCCGAGAACAAGTTAAAAGACAATGTAACTACTCTAGAGACCCACTTACATCTATTTCTGAGTCATTCCCACTAACCTCAATAACATCGTCATTGCCATTAGATGCCCCCTCCCAAGACAAGTCGTTTCTGTCACTGGCATCTACAACCTCTATTGCAGTGATGTCCTGGTTTGCGAGCTGCTTGTCTGTGCGCTCGAGCTCGGCTTCTTCTTCGGCAATGCTGGGGACATCCCTCAGCATGAGGTCTTGGTGGATGAGTGACTTGAGGCACTGTAAGGCCTCGACGATATCGGCGTCAAGGCAGTTGCGCAGCTTGGATATTGTGATTCCGGCTGATGAGAACGCCCTTTCGCTAGAGACAGATGAGGCCATGACTGCTAGGTAGTCGCGAGCGAGCGACTGCCATGTCGGGTAGCAGCCTCCATACAACTAGAGTATTTGTATTTGAGTCACAGTCAGGAAATAAACATAATATACATACCCCCCACCAGCAAGCTACCCTGCCATCATCTGGCACAATCTTGCGCGTGTTGAGATAGAGGCTCCACTCGTTGAGCCAACCATTGGCCATACTGACTTGCTGGTCGCCATCATCATCATCAGATGAGTCGGTATCGTAGATGTTCTGCCGGTGGCGGCCATGTTTGGTAGATGACCCCATCTTGCGAATGCATGTGGCCTGAGGTTTCTTGTTCTGCTCGTCGAAGCGCTTGATGAACTGAAGTTCATGTCATAATGTGTAGGAACAAAAATAGTGATGAATGACTTACGTGTTCACGGACAATGTCTTCAACCTCTGTGACGAGGTCCGCTGGCCAGTGCTTTGCGAAATGTCCCATCTTCATCTTAGGATTGAGGACTGTGTTGTAGTACTCTGGTCAGTATGTGAGCGGGACGATAATAGATCAACACCTACCCATAGCCATGATATGAGCATCGGAGGCTGTGGAACGCTGGTAATATTCATCGAGTTTGTCCATTCCTGCGTCAAGAGCTGGCTTGAGGGATTAGTGATTGGCACGGGTTTACCCGTGGAAATCACGCGGGTTTTTGTATCCAGCTTGTAGTGCTTGACAGTGCGGTCCAGGGGCACTTTTTTTTGTGGAATTTGGTGGAGAAATGGCTCAGCTACAGCCTCAACAAGTTTGAAGCCTGTAGCACCAAAACTGATGTCACACTGTGACAAGAAGTGAGCCCGGGTAAAAAAAACCCGTGACCTTCATCATGTCACGGGTTTTTTTTACCCGGGCTCACTTCTTGTCACAGTGTGACATCAGTTTTGGTGCTACAGGCTTCAAACTTGTTGAGGCTGTAGCTGAGCCATTTCTCCACCAAATTCCACAAAAAAAAGTGCCCCTGGACCGCACTGTCAAGCACTACAAGCTGGATACAAAAACCCGCGTGATTTACGCGGGTAAACCCGTGCCAATAGCTATGAGGGATAAATAGTGGGGCTTGCTGGCAGCTTTCTCCCACGCCGCGCGCAGCTTCTCCAATGCCGGGAGCGAGTTTTGAAGCGTTGGTGTTGAAGAGGAAGAGAAAGCTTGCTGGGCGTCATCTGCATGCTGAAGTAAAGCTGGGCATCAGCAGTATTCAAACGCGTAGTAGTGGACTGATGAACAGTACACATGTAGGACATACTCACAGTGGCAAAGTAGACTGTGGTGAGATATGAGGGTGGTACTGGAAGCAGCAACAGAGTAGATCAAGCAAGTGAAGCAGATGGAAGTCTGGCACACAACAGATGAGAACTGGTGTTTATACAACAGAGGGAGACATACCTGGCACACAACAGATGAGAACTGGTGTGGTGCCAGAGCGTACATGGTACTCTACTTATACTGCTACAGGAGGTGACGGTGGTAACACAGGTCACAGTAAATACAAGGCGCATTGTTCTACAAGAGGACAAAAGGAATGTGCTGTTCTGGAGAACAAGGTGTATAGAACAATAAAGAGTCCAGACTATGATATCATAGTGACATCACAATAAAGATAAGGGAACAAAGGAAAGTACAGAGACAATAGTACAAGGACGGTCTAGAGAAGTCCATGATGTCATGTACATGTGATGTCATAGATAAGAGAATACAATAAGTCCGAGATTGTAATGATCATAATGATCTAATCTACATGTCCTGTATATCTAATCTAAAGCAGTCCGTTATCTGCGTGTCCATGCGAGCCACTAAGTGCGCGCGGGTCACTTATCAACATGGACAAACTTACCTGGAGAAGATTACAGAATAGACCTACCCGTGTCCATTCTTCTTGATCCAGGGTGAACGCAGATATCTTCTGCCGCTTGTCCGCGTTCTTTTCGTTGCGCTTGAGTTCCGTAATGAAGTCGGCGATCGCCTGTGCAACAGTAGACTAGCAGTAAGAAAGCGAAAACTACAAAAACGAATAGAACATATACTTACCTCTTGTTGCGACTCGGCGCGACTGAGCATGATGAAAGTCGAGCTCCACCGTACCTTCATGTCGAGGAGGAGTTGAAGGGGTGGTAAGCCGAGTTTGCACTGGACAGCCTTGAAGGTTTCTTTATGTTGAGCTGATGAGCGTGCCTTCACACAGATGGCACAAATAAGGCCAATCTCGTCACAATCAATCGCTTCGAGGTCTTCAGGAATGTGATTGTTGTCCATGTCACCATTGTAGAACTTCGACTTGCTGCGAGTTGAGATCAGTGCTTGTGTGGCCAAGTTGATTATATGCGCAAGACACCTGCAGGAACAGGTGTGAGAGTTACAATGTGGCGCCTAGATACAAGTTGGACATACCTGATGTGTCGACGTTTGGCGTCGAAAGAGGATCCTGTCTTGAGCTCGCTACAGTGCGCAAATTCTTGCATCATAGTGTCGTTGTTCTTTGCGTTGTCGCAGGTGATGTGCCTGACCTAGGAATCGAATAGCGTGTCAGTAGAGGCGCTGTGGCGTTCAGATATCTTACTTTGGGTACAATCCGAAGGCAGTCGCATACCCGATATAATGCTTGGCCGAGACACACACCATTGTGAGCTGAGTTCATTTGAACAAAACCAATTAATGCTTGCTCAACGGCCCACTCCCTGGTTGCCCGTTCTTCGATCCAGTGGCCAGTGACAGCAAAATACACGTCAGTATTGCTAGCCTGCCATGCATCACATGTCAGGCTGACTTTGCCAGTCACAGTGGGGCCCTACAAGTGAACATGATAGAATGTCAGTGAACTTGAACGCGAAAAGAAAAAAAAAAAAAAAGTCACGTTGAGGCAATCCCGCGGCGAGCACAGCTGCTGCTTGAACATCTTGATAACTTGTGCCCTTGACTGCTTGGGTGATGGGAGTCGAATGCTCCGGTTTGCTTGAGATGCAATATCGAGCATTTTCGTGAAGGTGGGGTACTTAAATACTTGAATCGGCTGTAAAGTTTCAATATCAGCACGCGCGAGAGAAAATGACTGAGTACATACCTGATCGGTTGCAATCATCCACTCGAGGGCAGCAGTCCGGAGGGCCTTTTCGCTGAATGGAATCGGTTTTGTAGTCGGGTCTTCGGGGCCAAAGTGATCAATGACCAAGGATTGGCGATCCTTTTCAACGTGTTTGCACTTCTTGGAGTCTTCAGGAAGCATCGAGTCGAAACGATTTGAGTCACACCACTTCCTATAGCGACGCTAAGGCACGAATGTGAAAGGGTTGAGCTTTGAAAACAATAAGAAAAACATGAGACACACCGGATGTACTGCTGCAGCGTGGCGGCAAAGAGTGGAGTGCTCATTTGTCAGGAGTTTCTCCTGCTTGGGACATCCAAGGCCTTGCCTATGGAACACATCCGAGTCAGCGCCATGAAAATCCAACCGAATAAAAATATGCTCACGTGCATAACTTGCACAACATGTGCCCCTTCTCTTGACCAGGAACAGGAGGCGTCGCAGAAAAGAACTGTTTGATGTCAGCCGTTGGGTTGGTTTTGTTCAGCCATTCATGTTCGAGATCGTCAACATCATCCATTGAGATGATGGAGATGTCTGCTTGCAGCCTGATCGCTTGGCTGGTGGTAGTCTTCAACTTCTTCGCTGCTGGAGCATCG
>JAKEYF010000213.1:0-99084 GCA_021527775.1 Lactarius sanguifluus | reverse complement strand
AGTAGCTGTAGAAGAGGATCCGGAAACGTGAGTGGGTCAGCCGAGCTCGCCGCCCAGGTCCTGATCAATCATCTCTACGATAGGCTAAGTCAGCATGCGGAAGCTGCGCCCGAGCAATTACAGGCACAGGTCATGCAATCGCAACTCTCGCCACATGAACTCGCATATCAAGAGTCTCTCATCCAAGAACGCGAGACCGAAATCAGAGAGATAGAAACAGGGATTCACGAACTCTCTGAGATTTTCCGCGATCTCGGTACGCTCGTACATGAGCAAGGCGGAATGCTTGGTTAGTACTTTTGGCAACACGTTTACGTCGTTCCTGGGCTGACTGTAGTTGTATGGTCGGCGCTGATGTATCTCAGATAACATCGAGTCAAACGTTTACTCAATAGCCGTGGACACATCGGGAGCTGCCGAGGAGCTTTCGACTGCGTCAGAATATCAGCGGAAGGCTGGGCGCCGGGCGGCCTGTCTTGGCCTCGTCCTCATTGTTGTGGTTGCTGTGGTGTTGCTTGCTGTATGTCACCCGTTTCCTCGTAAGCTAGCCCCAGACTGACAAGCTGTCAAGATCCTGTCCTAGGAAGTTGCGGTAGCTGTGTTACGGACTACTTCATTATGGTAATCTAATCGTATTTGTGTAACTTGGCACTCCTTTATTATACCTGCAGATGCCAAGCTTTACGTTCGCTAGACAGTCGCTGTGCAAAGTTCGCACCAGGAACCTAGGTGTATGTAAGATGGGCCACTCCAGTCCGGGTGCTATAAGATACGACATCTGATCAACGCTGTGGTGGTCCCATCACGAGCGTGACATACGCCCCCAACTTATCATCACCGACCCAAATCATGCGTGCAATTGCACGTCTGGTATCTGAATTAAGGATATATGCCTAGTGACCAGTGTTGTATTACTGTGGGACCAATAGAGCACGTGCGCCGAGCAATTGCCAGCACGACTAACGATGCTAACAATGAACGTACGCCCCCATCGATATCCCAAAGGAACAATGGAGGGAGGGCGAGCTTACGATCGTGGGGTGGGGCCTTGTCTCGGCAGGCTGGAATGTTTAACTGGCAGACAGCCCTCATGTTCTCGACCCTGTGGCACATGTTGGAGAAAAGTTGGAGTTTACTCGCTCGAGGGGCTGTGTATATCAGGAAGGAGTAGGTCACGGAACCGGGCTTTTGGCGGATCACCACCAGGCGAGTTGCTGTTGGCCGGCTGACTCTACATAAACCTGCCCTACAACGTACAGTAGCGCCAGCCCCACTCCTCCTAGCACCTCCATCCACGCTCCCAAAGCGCAGGAACCGCGTGTAGATTACGTACCGAGGACTTTGAATCCACTCCATGCCGACGTTCGAAATCGATCCTACGAACTATGATGCGGTCCGAGAAGATTATCGCGACTCGTGAGCATTCACGTGATCCAAATGCTTCCGGCGAACTGATTTCCCGCCGGCCGAGTCAGCATACTGACGAAGGTGCGTATTGCGCTTGCATATACAAGCTGGCCATCCCTACTTACATCTAACATAGTATCTTGGAATGGCGAGCTTCACGATACTTGTGTGGGACCATATCATCACTTTCCATGATGAGGTGACTCCGCGCGGTGTATTATCGTTGCTTCCGAATCACGACTGATCTAAGGGATTATTGTATAGGTTGAGCTTATCTGGAAAGGCGGAAAGGGTGCTGGTGAGTGTTCTCACTTATGGCCCACCTCAGATAACCGAACAAGACTGCGCCCAGTTGTTTATCTCTTTTTCCTGGTCTGTGCCTCGATCGATGTACCTTTGCAATGGCCAACCTGACTCGCATGGGCATTCCGAAAATACAAACAGAATCGCTACATTATTCCCTTGAGCTTCATCGTTAACCTTTGCGCGTACTTTGGCTTGGTAGGAGTGAGTTTCTCGCCTTGTTTCTCGCGTTATAGTTTTAGAATCACGTGACTGATAATTTCATACAGTCTGATTCGTGCCCGTGAGTAGGACTACGCCTCATCCGCGCGCAGCTGATCGAATTTATACTTTGGACGTAGTCACTTTGTGAGGTTTGAGGGGTCCATGACGATGTGCGGTATCTCTATAGTGGCATTGATGTTGTTCTTAAGGTGAGCATTCGCCATGAATGCCTCTAGATTGATTCTGGCGAAACCCCGCGGCAATCTGTGTATAAATGACACCATTTACCTCAGAATACGTGCACTGTATGCACGACAATTGGTGGTTCAAGCCATCGTTATTTCTATCCTCCTTACTTTCATTGGGGTCAATTCCTGGCTGCTTACTCATGGGATTCGTACGTCTACTTCTCTCGACGCGTCCTCCCGTCTACTGATCTTGGTTTAGCCGTGTCTCATGCTCTCGCAACTTGTAAGTCATCAGGCCATACTACCCTGTGCAGCACTCAAACTGCTTACGACAACAGCCTGTACTATGATTATCGACCCAGATGTGCCGTAAGTCGATCCAGCTTGCTTGTTGTGTAAGTCATCTAACATGACTCGACGCAGTGCGTGGATTGCGTCATCGACAGCTTGGCTTCCCCTCCTATATGACACAGTTGTCGTTTCCCTCACCCTTTATCGAACAGGGGGAACTCTATATTCCGCGTCCAAATCTACTGGCGAGATCTTCCGCGTCATGCTACGGGAAGGCTTGCTTTACTATAGGTGCGATAACGCACGCGTGCACCTCGCTCTGAGCATTTGCTCACCCTAGTCTCATATCCAACTCAGTGCTATCTGCACTGTCACCCTCGCGTTTACGATCATGATAATATCAGCTGATCCGTCTGTCCGTAACATCACCGCTCAGTATGGTCCTTTTCCCACTGCCCCCCTCTACCTGTCTAACACGTGTGTCGTACCTTGCGCCTCCAGGCTCGAATTATGGTACGCCAGATCCCCTTCCTCCGGCCCCATTTTTCTCATTCCCACATCCCACAGCTTGACCGTTGCGATGATGTCACGCATTACGCTGCACCTTAAGCGTTTTGGCCACGGCGACACCGTCATCAGCTCGTACGCAGCACGCCCGCACGACCGTAGTCTTCCTCCCTTCGTTGCACGTAACCGCGGTCCCCCGCGGCGCAGGCCTGAAACGACCAGGCTGGGGACCCTAACCAGTGTCTCATTCACGCCCGGGTGGTCCACTTCCACCCCCGAGCCATTCCGCACGGTTGAAGAGGTCGAATCTTTTGCGCTGGAGCCGCTCTCCTCGGCCGCGGCCGCGGCTGGCGCACCACGCCCGCACCCGTCGTCTGGGTCTGGGACGACCCTCGCGGACGGTTCCACACCGCCGGTAGCCATCGACCTCGGCAGGCTCTAAATGCAGGGTACCGTGGGCAACGAAGGGCTCGCGAGAAGCTGCGGTGACGCGTAGGTTGGTGGGCCATGCGTGTGTGCGGTCTGGAGGACAGCGCGGCGATGGACGATCGCGTCCATCGCTCGCCTGAATTTGTCACATTGAGCCTCCCGGAGGGGCGAGGAGTCATATGACCGATTTTATCTCTCATCTACTTCCATTCTCACTTGCTTCTGTTATAGGCTGGGAGGATACGGATATTTGTCTCTGAGTGCGCTGTCGCAATTAACCATGTACAACACAGGCTGTACGATATGCTCTACAAGGTTGAACAGAACGTAATTCAGGTTGAAATTTGCATTTTCTGTCTACGCTACCCATTCGATTGGGTCTTGATACGATGGTCTATGCTGAGCAACAGGAACAAGGAGGTGTGCGTTTTTGTTTTGTTTTAAATCCAGGATCGTCATCATAACTGGAACGTCCCTGAGGTGGCTTTACTTCCTCCGGCCCATGCCTGCCCATGGGAATCACGTCGTGATAAATATCGCCCAGGCATTGTGTAGTCCTTTTCATTACATGATGACGCATAATCGTAACATCGACGTGGGTTGTGGGTCTTTTTAAAAAACAATTCACTTGTATTCCGTGAGTTTCCGTCCGCAACACGCACTTAGACAAAGCAGCGAACATGTGAAGATGACCCGCACTTAGAGCAAGATCTAAAGGACACTTAGAGCTGGTCAGAGGCCAGAGGCAACCCGGGTTGTGATGCGAGAAAGAATATTGAATCGATTTTTCGGTGGGAACACCCCTCAACTTGAATGCACGGCCGAGTGAGGCGGGTTAGACAGGTACCTGCGCTTGCACACGGGGGCCAGCAGTATTAGGAATATATTTATGGCATGTACAACATACACAGCATACTCGTGGTACAGTGATTTGGATTTCTACTAGGCTACCCATGACCGTCGCCGCCTTTGCTACCGTCGTAGTCGTCATTGCCCATCGTCGCGGTGGTCATAGTCATCACCGTCATGATCACTGCCGTCAGCGGCCACGTCGCAGTTATTACCGTGACTACGCCGGAATCATTGTTATTGTCGTATTTTTTCCCGCTGGCAAAAGTGGAGAAGCAGGAAATTGGGCATTTGCCGCATTTGTCACGTGCGAAAACGTGTAAAGTGGTGTCCTTGGGGGCTGCAGCAGTGAGAATGCCGAGATCGACGACAAAAAGAAAAGTTAGCATAGGGGCGAGGGAAGGTGGCGCAGATGCCGCCGGTGGTGCTGGAAGAGTGTGAAGCAGACATTTAATTCCGTTGCTAGAAGAGGCCGACGCACCAAACAAGACGGTTCAAGCTCAAGGCACTGGGATGCATGGCAGGTCTCCAGACCGTCTCCTACAAGTGCCCTAGGGGCCGTTTGCCGTGATAAGACGGTAAGTGGTCATTGTCGTTCGGGTGAGTAAGCAAAATACCAGTAATGAGTGACGGAAGAGAGTGAGGGTGTGTGTGTATGGATGGGTGATGGATCGAAACATGGATGGGACGGGAAAGTTGGGGGAAAGCGCGATGGCCGCCATGGAAAATGGCGTGCTGACACGACAACTACCATGTGGATGTGGTCCAATACAGAGACAGGCGAAAGGGAGATTTTATGCCCAGCACCTGAACGTCGTGAGATAGGCCAGAAGTTGTAAAAACAAAAAACCCCGGGCCATACCCGTGACCCGTACAGCTGTGATGAATCCTACCGTGACTCACAAGTAGGTCTAACGTTTTGCTGGCTCCGTTGTGGAAGCCAATGGAATGTGCGGATCTCTCAATAGATGCTCACCTGTCATCCAAGACCCTTCAGGACTTGAAGACCACGATGGCCTACATCGGGCTGCGGGTACGATAAGACTTGTATGCGATGCCTGCTTTGTTCATTGACTTGTTCAAACTAGGAACCATCTCCCGAGGCCGTGCCTCTATCGGAGTGCTCTCGGACGACGTCTTGTTGGTCGTCTTTGGCTTTTACCAGGTGTCGTCGCCATGGAATTGGCATAGGCTTGCCCATGTATGCCAGAGATGGAGGCTCGTCGTATTTGCATCACCACGCAGTCTCGATCTTCAGCTCTACTGCACGCCTCGCGCGCCTATCAAGAACACCCTTGATTGCTGGCCGGCCTTTCCTATCGCTATTCAGTGCGAAATATCTCAGCACGGAGATGGAGGTTGCAAGCTTCTTTCTCCTGAAGACGAGGACAACGTTGTTGAGGCACTGCAGCATCACCATCGAGTTCGTAGCATCAAGTTATGTCTAACAGACTCGCTCGCGGAAACATTGAGTACCCAAGTGAAGGAGCCATTTTTGGAACTAGAAGGTCTTGTTCTTCGACCCGTTTTCATCACGCCCCGCCTCCCCCCCATCCAGTTTCAGTGGAGCTCACGCCTCCGTATTCTCCGCTTGACTAGGATTTCCCTTCCATCTCTCCCACTACTTCTTTCTTCCTCCCCGAATCTTGTGGATCTTCAGCTCCACGATCTTCCCACTTCTGAATTCCATTCACCTGGGGTGTTCGCGAATGCGTTGTCTGGGATGACCCGACTCGAATCACTTTCGTTGCGCACCGTTTCCTTCCCTTCTCTCCAGACCCACACTGCCGTACTCCTACCGTCGGGGAGACGCGTTGTTCTCCCCGTTCTCACACAGCTTGAATTTAGAGGCATTAGCAAGTACTTAGAAGGCCTTGTGGCCGAAATCGATGCTCCTTGCCTCAAGACAATCGAGATTACATTCTTCGACCATACCGGCAGCCTATCGCAACTCGGAAAGTTCATCGGCCAGATAGAAGCTCAGAGGTCACACAGCCGAGCCGAGTTCCGAACGGACGACCCGAATATCGCTGCCATCCGTTTTGGCCTGTCAGGACTTGAACCTCCTTCGCACTTTGTATTGCGCATACACCGCTCGCTAGTAAACAATCAGTTGTCTTCTATGGCCCGTGTTTGTAATTTCTTTCCTCCTTTCCTTCTTGGGATGAGAGATCTAGGTATCATTACGAGCCCTCCGTCAAGTGACCAAGTCGCTGTGGATGGCAAAAAGTGGCGGCGTCTTCTCCGCCCATTCAGTGGTGCAGAAAGGTTTCATGTGGCTGGGGGACACGCGACAGATATCATCCGCGCTTTGCAACGAGCCGACGGGGAACTTGTAACGGTACTACCTGCTCTGCGCAAGCTCGACGTAGCAATGGAGCCTGGGCCACCTTGTGCATCTTTGCAGGCCGCCGTGGCTTCGTTCACGACCTCTCGCCAGTTCTGCGGTCGTCCCATAGAGGTGGAGTATAGTGGGACTCAGTTAGGGACAGGGCAGAAATTTGTGGATGAATGAGATCTTGAATATGTGTGGAAAGTGGGAAAAGTAATAGGCGAAAGGAGCAGGGGTGAGGGGGGAATACGGTTGTCAGAAGGGTGCCAGTGGCCGGGCGTGCTTGCATGTACTGTACAGTGACGAAGGTCAATGAAAACCAACGTCGAACTCGGCAGCTTCACAGGGGAAATTATAACACACATAATAATCACTTGAAACTGAGTTGCAATTGGTAGTGCAAAAAGGCAAACAGAACGGATTGAATCTTCCATGCATAGCGCGGAAGTCCAGCCTGAATGGGTCAAATAGACAGAACCGTGACGCACACGACGCCTATTTGTCATCCAAATTGCCACCACTGGCTTGTTCGAAACAGGAAGTCGTTCCTCGGACCGAAACTCTGCTCCCGACGCAGACTCCTTCCTGTCGGCCCGTGCGTAAGAGACACGTGCAACCCCACCTTCATGTCTCGTTACGCTTGGGACCGACTGGGGACTTTTGTGTCGGCGTTTTCCAGGGCGTGACACATCGAAGTCCTTTGTTGCCATTTCCGTAGTTTTATTGTCGAGATGTGCGTGTCCATATCGGGATTTTTTAATTAACATACATATGCCTATTATATGCGTGAACACGTGAAGTCTGTGAGTCCCAGACCGTGGACTCTATACCTTGCTATACACTGTACATATGCGCCCTGAACTCATCACCGTCCTTTGTCACATCTCTGATGTAACGCCACCACAGGGGCGTTAAGTACGACGTGTACTTCGGTTAAGTCACGGGCGGTAACGGGAAAGGAGTAAGTCAGTTACGACTTAGTTCGATGGTGAACAAGTACCACTTGGCCTCCGTGGACACAAGGGTAATAGTAGAGACAGGCTCAAGCGCAACGGCGAGCAAAAAGGGGAGTCAAGCGAAAGTGCGACTCAAAGGATTCGTTCGTGAGAGGAGACAGCGGTGTGGTATTACACAAGAAGTCAAGTCTACTGTACAAGCTAGGTAGCGTGGGACTTATATACTAGTACACGATGTTTGTCAGGGACAAACATATGGTGCGATCCTAGGATCCGGGTCCTAGAGAGCTAACAAAGGGACAGTACGAATAGAGAACAAGGGGATTCCGTGGGACGACGCGTGGATCAGAAGTCGTCAGCGGGTTCTGGAAGTCGCGCCACGGGGCGTCGTAACGGTCATGCGCTGGGCGTGAGATAAGAGCCAAAGTCCGAGTCGAAGCGGATCGTATCGTAAAAGTACAGTAGAAGGCCGATGCGGAATATGGATCACGGGATGGGAGTGGAGAAGGCAAAAGAGGGGAAAATCGTAACATTACCCCCCCGCCAGACTCGAAGTCACCACGACTTCGACTAGTCACTTGTATAGTACCAGTCTTCTTCGGGGATAACGGTAGCAGGGTCAGGAGAGGGGGAGCGGGGACAGGTGTGAGTGCGCAAGAACATGTGACGCCCCCTGCGGCCACACTTACGGCAACCCTCATACTGAGGGCAATCTATCTCGTCATGCGTCGCCTTCCAATCGAGGCACTTCCCACACCAGCGGGTGCGCGGCGTGGGGTTCTCGTACCGGGCAGACATTGGAGACAGGCGCCATATAAGGCAGACATCCACGCGGTGGGCGAGACTGCCACACCACTGGCATGCGTCCCGCCGCCCCCGCTCGGGGCAGTCTCTGACGAGGTGGTCCTTAGACCGACACTCGTAACACCTACGACGATGCGTGCTGCCTTCTCCTTGAAGGCGCGGCATCTCGCTAGGTCCTCCTGTACGCGGTGGTAGGGGCATCTCGTCCGCGCTATCGGCGCGGAGCTCAGATGAGTGACGGGGGCGCGTGGGTTTCGTCATCAGCTCCACGTATCGGTCGCTAATGAGTGGGATGATTCGGGCGTACTGCAACCTCTTCCGTACGCTCGACATGTTCATGTCGAGGTGGAACTGGTCCTTCGTCGCCTCGGCCTCCAACCTGCGAAGGTCGTCCCGCCGCACCTTAAGCGCGTCTCGCGCTTCGAGGCAGGTGCGCAGGCGGGAGACGTCTGCGTGGAGTGCGGGGTAGTGGAGGGAAGAGATCACCTCATCGATTACGATGCAGCGAGGGTCATGGGGGTGGAAGAGGTCCACCTGCTGGTCCGTGACGTGTTGTGGGAGTTGGTTAGCTTGGACGGTGCGCAGGTAAACGGATGTGACGTAGCAAGGTTCCCCCTTGCCCATGGTGCCCACGACCTCTTGATAGTCTTTCCGGTAGTAGATGTACCGGGCTACCTCCTTCTTCCCCGGCTCTCCAATCATGAGTGGGTGGAACCGTGGGGACGTGGGGTCGTTAAGGAAGTAGGGGATACCTGGCTCGCCTGACTTGTCCTCCTCTTCATCGTCAAGGAGGGCGTAGCGGCAGTCAGGGACTGCGAGCTCTACCGTAGGACGAGGGGTGAACACATGGTCGATACCAGGCGGGAACAGGGGCAGTGGGAGGTTGGGTTGGTGAAGCGAGCTCAATGCAGGCGGGGAGACAAGTGGGGGTGGAGATGTTGGCTCAGGGGATTCCGGCGACTCAGCCGGTTCGGCAACAGTGGGGAGAGAATTGTCAGGGTCAAGCGTAAACTCCGGCAGTGGGTCCGGAGTTACGATGCGCGAGTAGGGAGTATAGGCGTCGTATCCCATAACTGGGATGCCAGCCTCTTGGGACGGTACGGTCAGGTTCTCAAGAATAATCTGAGACGGGGGACGGATGGGTACAGTGGTGGTGACAGGTGTATCAGACATGAGGTTTCCGGGAATGATCATGGGTGACGGAAGTGGGCGAAGGGGGTGCGTCTTTTATATCTTTCGTCCAGCCCCTTCGGCGGTAGGATTCTGCCGATAGAATTCGGCGATTAGGTCAGGTGCGTGGCGGACGTTATCAAGTGGTTCCCACGAGCTGTCACTCATGGGAAACCCCTTCCACTGGATTAGGAACTGAAGTTTACGCCCTCGGCCATGAAGGCGAGATTGTAACACGCGCTCCACCTCGAACTCTTCTTCTCCTTCGATAAGGTCAGGTGGAGGTCGCGTGAAGTTAGCTCCGTGGAGTTCCGTCTCCTTATATGGCGTAAGGAGGTTCGCATGGAACACGGGATGTATCTTCCACGTCTTCGGAAGATCTAGTTCGTATGAGACCGCCGATAAGACTTTCTTGATTCGGAACGGTCCGTGGCGTTTTGGTGCGAGCTTCGCGGTGGGGTAAAAGGTCCGGAGGTTCGTCCCCTCCAACCATACTTGAGCGCCTTCTAGGTAAGGTATGAAACGCGTCTTCCCCCTCTTCGCCATAAGCTCTTGCGCGTGCTTGATGCAGTCTTGCGCATGCTGGCGTCTATCCCCCATCTCTTCCAGTCGTTGATCGACGGACGGAGTTGATGTGGGTTTCGACGTCCACATGGTACGTGGTTCCCACCCCATGATCAACGAGAATGGGGAATGCTTGGTTGTGGCGTTTGGCCATGAGTTGTGCGCGAATTGCGCTACTGGGAGTGCCTCCGCCCAGTTGTCCTGTTGCACGTTACTCCAGTGGCGAAGATACTGTTCCAACCACTGATTGGTCCGCTCTGACTGCCCATCCGTCTGTGGATGGTATGCGGAAGAGATGTTTTGGCGGATCCCCAGCGTCTTACACAAGTCCTTCATGAAGGCGGACGTGAAGCGCGGGTCTCGATCCGTGATCATCTTCCGGGGAATGCCATAGTGCGGGTAAACGTGGTGGAGATAGAGTCGCGCCACTCCTTCCGCGGTAATCGTCTCATTACACAGGATGAAGATGGCCGCTTTTGAACAATCGTGGTCGGTGATGGTGAGAATGGAGTCGTATCCATTCGACGGGGGTAGCTTTGTGATGAAGTCCATTGTTACGACTTCAAATGGTTCGGCGTCGGGGTCTGTGGTGATGGGGAAGAGGTGTGGCTTTTGTCGGTGGGGGTTAATCTTGTTGGCTTGGCACGTCGCACACCCTTTGACATAGTCTTCTATGTCCTTCCGCATGTTCGGCCACCAGTAGTCGCGTCGTACCAACTCTAGCGTATTTGCGATGCCTGGATGGCCCATGCTCGGCGTATCGTGGAAAAAGGTAATTACCCCCCGTTTAAGATCGTTGTCGCCCACAACAACGAGAGCGTCTCCTTTCCACCAAAGACCTTGGTGCTTTTTCAGGTTGTGGGGTTCGACCCATGTGAGGACGGCTTTCTCGTCCATATTTTGAGCAATTTGCGTCCAGATGTCCATGTCGTGCATTGACATCTGGGTCGCGCGTATGAATCGGTCAGCGGGGAGGACGATTACATCGTTGTTGTCCTCCTCGTTGGGTTCGTAGTCAGCTCGCCGCGAGAGGGCGTCCGCACGACCGTTTTTTATACCAGGTACATGCTTCAGTGCGAAGTTGTACTCTGATAACTCCAAAAACTCGCGTGCCACTCTTCGGCTGATCTTTCGGGGGTCTTTCCAATACTGCAGATTGGCGTGGTCGGTGTGGATAATAATTTTGTGAGGGGAGCCGACCAGGTAGGTACGCCAGGCTCGTAGCGCTTTGACTACCGCGAGTAACTCTCTGTCGTAGATGTCGTAGTTGCGTTCCGCTTCCGTTAGCGACTCGGAGTGGAACGCAACCGGGTGCATGCGTTGGTCCGGTCCTAACTGATTAAGCACCGCCCCAAGGGCTACGTTGGATGCGTCTACTTCGAGTTCAAATGGTTTCGTGAGGTCGGGGAAGAGGAGTGTGGGTTCTCGGCCGATGCTTTGTCTGATATTGTCGAACGCATCCTGCTGGTTCTGGCCCCAACGCCAGGGGGTATCTTTCTTTGTGAGGTCGTGTAGCGGGCGGGCGAGGGTGGAGAATCCTCGAATAAACCGCCTATAGAAGTTACAGAAGCCGAGGAAGGCGCGTACTTCCCTGAGGCTCCTCGGGGCCGGCCATTCCAGGACTCCCCGCACCTTAACGGGATCCATCCGGACGTTCCCATGCCCGATGATGAGTCCGAGGTATTCAATTTCTAGTACCTCGAATTCACATTTCTCTGGTTTGACGTACAGGTCGTGCTCTTCGCAGAGGCGTAGTACCTCATGCAGCACGTTCCTGTGTTGGGCGTGGTCGAGGGCGGTGGCGATTAGGATGTCGTCCATATAGACGATCACAAGCCCGAGCAGGATAAGGTCCCAGAAAATGTAATCCATCATTCCTTGGAAGGTCGACGGGGAGTTGGTAAGGCCGAAATACATGACCAGGGGTTCGAACAGTCCCCGGTTCGTTTTAAACGCTGCCTTATGCTCATCTCCTGGTTTGACCCGTACGTTGTTGTAGCCCCACCTAATGTCGAGTTTAGAGAACAATCGGGCTCCTCGTATGCGGTCGATGAGCTCAGGGATGAGGGGAAGGGGGTAGTGGTTTCGGACGGTGATCTCATTCAACCGCCTGTAGTCTTGGACGGGCCTCAGCTTCCCGTCTTTCTTCTTGATAAAGAAGAACGGTGATGCGTAAGCAGACTTGGAGGGTCTGATATACCCTTTGTCAAGCTGCTCCGTTAGGAACGTGGTGAGCGCTTCCTCTTCATTTTGTGCCAGTGGGTATATTTTACAGTCTAGTGCTGGCGGGGCATTCGGTAGGAGGTCGATGGCATGGTCCCACACTCGTGAGGGAGGGAATCGGTGGGACGCTTCCTCACTGAACACCTTATGGTGTCGCCGGTACTCCGCGGGTACCAGCTCTTCGAATGTGCGTTCGGGTCGTTTCGCCGCCTCACGCTGGGCTAGTTCCGAGGCGGTTGTTGTTTTTCGTAGGAATGCGATACAGGGATCCCGCTCATCGTCTATGAGCTGTTCCCACGCCTCCTCGTCAAGTTCATACGTCTCCAACGCCCTTATGGATGCTTCCATGGGCGTGGCTTCGTCTGACAGATGAAGGCTGGAAATAACGACCGGTTGAAACTCCTCGTTCAACGTCGCTTCTCCCCATCGTATCTTCGGCTCAAAGGCCGTGAACCAGGGGTACCCGAGGATCACTTCGTCTCTTCCTAAGTTCGTGATTAGGAAGCGAAGCGTCTTGGTCTCCTTCCCTGTTCTCACGGTGAGATCGGTGTACTGCGTGATCTCTCCGTCCTGATTGTTCGTCCCATCCACGTTCCAAATGCGGATGGGATGCGAGACGTTTCGGGTGGATATCTGTAGTCGTTTGAGCAACGTTGAACAAATGAAATTGTCGGTTGCTCCGGAGTCCACTAGGACTTGTCTTTCGGCCGTCGTGTGTGCAGATTTGAACAAAACTGGAATTCGCATGGATCGATATCTGCTAGTGTACACGTTGAGATTTAACGCTCTAGCCCAGGCCGCCGGGTTCAAGCGTCGGGAAAACCCTCCTTCCCGAACAATTTGTCCACCATGAGGTCCCTGACCTCCTGAGTCTGCGCTTTCATCGCAGCGATCTGTGCATCCGCCTGCTCTTCATTCGAAAGTACGCGATTAGAAGATACGGCGACAGTAGTGATGGTGGGAGTTGGTACGTCTGGAGTCGAGGTAAAGGAGGGGGATCCGAAGGAGGAGGCAGCAGCCGCGCGCGTTCCCTTTTGTGGGCAGTTACGCGACATGTGCCCTTGAGCACGACATCTAAAACATCGTCCCTCCTTCTGAAGCTGGGCCCGGTCTCCGTCGGTAAGTGCCACGGAGGCTCGGGCGCGTCCAACATCCATGGCGTTAGGGTTTCGGTTCTGTTTGAGAGCCTGGACCCACTGCTCTCGGCTGTGTCCGCTCTTCTTTCCGCGTTGGGATCTGTTCTTTCCCAGGCGGTCCTTTAAAACCAGATATTCAGCCTGCTGTAGATGAGCGGCCGCTTTCCAATCATCCCATGTGATCGGGTGTTGGAAGCGTGTGGCGTTGATTACTAACTGGTCTGGGAGCCCATCCTGGAACATATCCAGCATCGTAGCTTCATCGGGATTATACCCGGCTTTGTGGACTAGGTTGGAGAATGTAGCCACATAAGTGTCGATGTCTTCGCCCTTCATGGTTAGAGTTTGCAAACTCTTCCGGGCCTTTGTTCGTTCCGCCGTATCGGTGTATGACTGCATAAACCGATCACGGACGGTGTTCCACAGGTTCATCTCAGTCATCAAGACCCCTGTGTTTCGCTGGTCTTCGAGCCAAGCGAACTGCTCTGTGACCCAGTCGTCGACAAGGGGTCCGCGGATGTAGGAAAGAAAGGTCATCGCGCGGGGGTAGGGGATGGCGAGTTGGTCGACGGTGGGGTTCATTTCTCGGTATAGGTTGAACGCAAGCATGAACTGCTTGCTTTTCTCTCGGTCTCCGTTGAACTCAGGGGGTGGGTTCCCTCCTAAGCGTCCGTGTCCTCCAGGTGCGGGCGGGATTGCGGCTGGTGCGGCTCCGGCGGGGGGAATAGGAGCGCCACCTGCTCCACCGCCCCCGCCTCCTCCGCCACCTGCGCCGCTTCCTCCACCGCCTGGCGCACTTCCTCCACTAGCGCCGCCACCCGGGAGACCTCCGCCAGGAGCTGCGCTTCCGCCTCCAGGAGCCGCTGCTCCACCTGACGGGCCGCCGCTAGGAGCGCCTCCACTACCAGAAGGAGCTGGTCCTCCGCTGGTAAGGGTTGTGCTGGCCGAGGCATGGGTTTGTGACATGGACTGGGGCGTAGGTTGGGAACCGGGTAGTTCTGGGGGGTTTACGAAGAGGGAGGGGGTAAACGTCGTCGTTGGTACGGAGACACTAGGTGAATTATCAGGGTCGGAGTCAACGTCAATCCCTTTCGGATTATGACTCTTTAGTGGTCCGACGTTCAGCTCAAGCGGTACTGGTCCAATAGTATACCAGCTTCGTTCGTTCGGCGAGTAATCAATATAGGCCCAGAGACGTTTATCCTCTAGGTAATGGATCTGGTGATACTCTTTCTTTTTCGGGTTGAAGATGTAATATCCTTCAACGTTGTTGATTTCTGCCCAGACAGCTGCCCCTTTGATACGATCGGAGAGCTCGTCGGTCGTGAGCCGAGTGATGTACTCTGGCTGGAATCTGGATCTAGCGCGACTAGACGTCGCCACAATGGGAGACTTGACTTAATGTAACGCCACCACAGGGGCGTTAAGTACGACGTGTACTTCGGTTAAGTCACGGGCGGTAACGGGAAAGGAGTAAGTCAGTTACGACTTAGTTCGATGGTGAACAAGTACCACTTGGCCTCCGTGGACACAAGGGTAATAGTAGAGACAGGCTCAAGCGCAACGGCGAGCAAAAAGGGGAGTCAAGCGAAAGTGCGACTCAAAGGATTCGTTCGTGAGAGGAGACAGCGGTGTGGTATTACACAAGAAGTCAAGTCTACCGTACAAGCTAGGTAGCGTGGGACTTATATACTAGTACACGATGTTTGTCAGGGACAAACATATGGCACGATCCTAGGATCCGGGTCCTAGAGAGCTAACAAAGGGACAGTACGAATAGAGAACAAGGGGATTCCGCGGGACGACGCGTGGATCAGAAGTCGTCAGCGGGTTCTGGAAGTCGCGCCACGGGGCGTCGTAACGGTCATGCGCTGGGCGCGAGATAAGAGCCAAAGTCCGAGTCGAAGCGGATCGTATCGTAAAAGTACAGTAGAAGGCCGATGCGGAATATGGATCACGGGATGGGAGTGGAGAAGGCAAAAGAGGGGAAAATCGTAACATCTGAACACGGGTACTCGATATCTTCACTGGTGGAGGACTGTCATGATCACGTGACACACCACGTAGTAGAACGGATTCGGAAAGGTGACTCGGTTGCGCCAGCAGACTCTTGACTCATGCCAGCAGACTCCTGACTCGTGCCAGCGGCTCAACCCGCTGGCGGTTGTGACTCATGATATAACGTACTGATAAACCCCAGTTTTGTACGAGTATAAGTAGAGCTACCGCTTGTCCTGTAGTCGGTAGCTAGTCTTTGTCAAAAACTCAGCAAATCTCTTCGACTTGTCAAAAGCTTGAAAACGTGTAGCAAAAAGTCTCGAGAGAAGTTGCCAAGTCAACTTCTCAACCTCTCGACTCCACGAACCCAGACATGACTCTCTGACGTCTCGAACAACCCGCTGAGGTCGTAACAAAAGACTAGCTCACCTTACTCGACCCCGCATGAAACGAATCGCACGCGGACCCCTCCGAACGACCTTGCGTGACAACGCGAGACATCCCGACGAACAACGACCCCGATTGACACAACAGACACAACGGGCATACATGGACAGTGAATAGTAATATTCACGCGTAGTATTAAAAATGTCACGATCACGTGACATTTCCCACGAAAGTATTTCCTGTTTCAGTTTCCAGTCTTACATTCCCGATTTGGACTATGACTCCTAGTGACTCACAGGGCAAAGGGCTGCCAGCTCAGCAGTGACAGCACATAGACTTGCTGGCACTTGCGCGTCCCTCAGAAAATAGTATAGAAAATACCAGTGTGTAGGATATAAAAGACCTGTAGTCTACTCTGTATGTTCCCCATCTGAGTCTCCTAATAATATAGCCCACAAAGCTAGTTGTTGGAGTGAAAGGTCAAACAGTCAAGTCCGCTTTCAAGCTTAGCTAAGCACCGGCAGTGCCCGGACCGGCCCACTAAGCGCAGATCCAGCTGAGTACTCGCAGACGATCCGGGTGATCGTAACAAAAAAGTGGCTAGCCTCACATACGACATCCCCGACGACAATTTGTGGGTAACCGTAACCCGACGACCGCTCGACGACCTACCAGCACACGTACTTGGAAGGGCCTTCTGGTTCGAGTCTCGATTCGACCCCACTGACGTGGGGTACCGGTGTACGCTTCCCAAAAACCGAGGGACGCTGACTGTAGAGTTCATCAACGACGATTGGTATATTCTCGAACGACACGACGGTCGGTGGCAAGCTAAAACAAACTTCCGTATCGACATCGACGGGGCCAGAGAACTTGGACTGGGCTATTGGAGGCGAAGCGACCCACTCCACCCAAACTTTGTTGAACCAATTCACACTGATACCGTAGACCCAATAGAAGAACTCACCACCGCATTCCGCCAACTAACGCCAGTACATCAAGAACACGCGACCGCCCAATCCGTCGAAGTTGACGAAGAACCACCTGTTGAACCCACCGAAACTCTTGAAGCACTTACCGCCGCCATATTAGCAACTTATATCCCACAGACAACAACACTTCCAACAATGACAACACCTCTGCTTACGGGTAGCCTCAAAGGCACAGCCCCGACGATGTTCGCGGGCGACAGAAAAAAGAGCGAACAATTCCTACGCGAATTCTGTCAGTATAGGCGGAACAATCGCACACACGAACTCATCGTCTCGCTGTACGCGCGAGTAGGCTTGGCCCTATCATTTATACGCGGAAACGCGGTGGATGATTGGGTAGACAAACAAGAACTCGACCTCGACGGCAAGGTTAAGCGCACGCTAAACCCGGTGACCGAAAACGACGAAGCACTATGGACAAGCTTCGAGACCGCATTCAAAAATACGTGGACAGACACAATGAGCAAACAGAATGCTTACCAACAACTGATATCACTCACCATGACCAACGACGACATCGACAATTACATCGCCAAGTTCCAACGCCTCGCGAACCATGCCGGATGGGACGCGAACGCGCAAGGCACCATTGAGTTCTTCCGACGTGGCCTAAAAAGAGGCCTTCTCATCACATGCCTACGTCGGCAAACCCTACCAGCCAGTATGGGCGAATGGCAAGAGGCGGCGTGACAAGAAACACAGCGATACCAGACCATAGCATCATGCGCCGGTGCGGGCGGGCCACGACAACAGCGAACGGGCCCCACTCAAGCTACGAAAACACATGCGCCGCGGCGCGACAAGCCAGTCCCGATGGACGTCGACAATGTCACGGTTGGGCCACCAAAGACGCGATACACCAATCAACTATCGCCCGAAGAAAAAGAAAAGTGCCAACGAGAAGGGAGATGCTTCCGCTGTCAAAAACAGGGGCATCTGTCGCGTTTCTGCCCTCAGAAGAAAAACCCACCCGTAAAAGCAAATGAAGTGGTCGCAAAATCACCAGTTGCGGGTAAAAACCCCGTCGACCCGACGCTGCCGGCCACGGTAAACGCGATGCAAACAGCCCAGGCTTCATTGCTCAGGTTATCCAAACGCAAACGACAAGAAATAATAGCAAACATGTTGCTTGAAGGGGAAGTCGAAGAACCAAGCGACGCCGAAGAAATCAACGCCGTTGAAAGTACCACCCCTTCAGCACTCACCATAGACGTGCCCGTACAGGGGCCCGATCGACAAGAAGACGTTTCCACGCTCCTCGACTCGGGAGCATCGGAAAACTTCATCGATTATCGCATAGTGGGGCGACTCAAGCTCGAAACCATGAAAACGACTCCCCGAGAAGTGACGAATGTAGACGGCACAGTCAATGTGGGCGGCGGGTTGAGAAGCAAGTGCCATCTGAAGTACCATAGCGGCGACAAATACGATGAGATTTCCTTCTATGTCACCAACCTCGGACGGTCCCGACTCATCCTCGGCTATCCGTGGTTTCAGAAGCATGACCCAAAAATCACCTGGGCTACGGGTGTACTAGATGAACCGCCCATTAGGCTCACGCAAAAAACCGAAATCGCCACAATCGCGCAACAGTGGGCAGAACAAACCCAAAAGGCAAAACCAGATGTACAGCTTCCAGAAGCCTACCAAACCCACGCCACGGTCTTCTCAGAAGAAGCGGCAAAGAGATTTCCACCGCAAAGACCCGACGACCACGCAATCCAGTTGAAACCTGACGTGCCGACGACACTACCGTGCAAAATATACCCGCTCAACCCCACTGAACTAGCCCACTTATAGCGTTTGAAAGTCCGGTTGGGTCCGGTTTTTTGACCATATTTGGTCCAACTGCAACTGCAACTGGTTGCCAAAAAATGAAATTTGTTGCAACCTCAACTGCAACTGCAAAAAACTGCAAAAAAACCAGTTGCACCAGTTGCAACTGGACCCAACTGAATGTTATTTAATCTATCTGAAACTGGTCTAAACTGAGTCAAAACCACTTATAATTAGTGTTAATAGGTACTTATAATAAATTTCTAAGTGCAACTGCCTTATAATGAAAAAATAATTAGGTAAAACAGCCAAAAAAAGCAAAAGTTATGAGTAAAATGATTGTTTTGATCATAACTTGCTCAGTTTTTGGCCGATTTGGGTGATCTTAGGCTCGTTTTGATCAGAAATTCAGCCCAATCACCTGCTGACTAAGAAATCGGTTGCAACCGGTTGCAACCGGTTGGAGGTCAGCTGCCATTTCGCGCAACTGCAACTGATACATTCTAGGATTAGGTACAACTGCAACCAAAAGTCCGGTTTTTTCCAGTTGCAGTTCAGTTGAGTTGCAGTCTTTTTCAGTTGCTGCAACTGGACTTTCAAAGACTACCCACTTAGACGAATTCCTCAAAGAACACCTGGAGAAAGGGTATATCAGAGAATCAAAATCGCCTTACGCATCCTCGTTCTTTTTCCTCAAAAAGAAAGATGGCAAACTCCGACCCGTGCAAGATTACAAAACACTTAACGCACTAACCGTCCGAGATGAATACCCGATACCGCTTATCTCTAATATACTAGATAACCTATCAGACAAAGCGCTATTCACCAAGTTCGACATCCGGTGGGGCTACAACAACATTCAGATCAAAGAAGAAGATCAATGGAAAGCGGCGTTCAAGACACCGCGAGGGCTGTTCGAACCCCTCATCATGTACTTCGGGCTCACTAACTCCCCGGCCACGTTCATGCGAGCTATGCTTCGCATATTCCGACCGCTCCTCGACCGATATCCCTCCGAGTTATTCATCTATATGGATGATATACTAATCGCTACCACACTCGATCTCACTAGGCATCGCCTTATCGTCAACCAAGTACTCGGCATTCTGGCAGCCGAAAGCTACTTCCTCAAACTCTCCAAATGCAAGTTCGAACAACGAGAAGTAGATTACCTCGGCATGACGATCTGTGAAGGCACAATACGGATGGGCGAAGATAAGGTCAACGGTCTTCGCGATTGGCCTCACACACTCACCTCCGCGCGTCAAATCAGGAGCGTGCTCGGGGTACTCAACTACCAACAACCGTTCATCCCGGGTTTCGCAGCTGTGGCAAGACCCCTGAACGCCCTTCTAAAGAAGGAGGTCCCGTTTAAGTGGACGGACGAATGTACGTCCGCATTAGATCGCTTAATCACTATCGCTACCTCGTGGCCGGCGCTGCGACAACCTGACCCCACACGACCATACGAACTCCAAACGGACGCATCCGGCTTTGCAGTCGGGGCGATCCTTACGCAGAATGACCCGCGAGGAAAACCCCAAGCGGTGGGGTATTTCTCGCAGTCCTTAACCATGGCAGAACGTAATTACGATGTATACGATCATGAGTTTCTCGGGTTAGTCCGCGGCCTCGAACATTGGCGACATCTTCTTGTCGGAGCCCGTCACCCGGTCACGGTCTTCACCGACCACGCCAACCTCATCACTATCGCCAACCGCAACGCATCAACCGATGCGTCGCCCGTCTGGTCAACCTTCTCGCCGATTACGATCTTCGACTGATCCACTGCCCGGGCGCCCTACTACAAGCTGACGCCTTGTCGCGCCACCCCGTTCACGGGGACGGAGCAGACGACAACGCCGAAGTCCTCATCCTGCCACCCAACCTCTTCATCCAGGCCACGACTACGTCTACGCTGGACGACCGCTGTCGCTTCGCCCAACTTAGTCACTCACCGGCCCTCGAACGCCTAGCACGCGACACCAACATCATCCTCTCCAACGGCCTCTGGTGGAAAGGTGCACGACTTGTGATCGTGGACGATCAGACTCTACAGAGGGGGGTAATTTCATTATTTCACGACCTTCCCACCGCAGGACACCCCGGTATTGCGAAAACTATGACCCACATCCAAGAACACTACTGGTGGCCACGAATGAAAGAAACGGTAACCAACTACATGAACGGATGCACCACGTGCCAAAGCACCAAAGCGCTACCTGGTCGGCCCAAACCACCGCTCGCGCCAATCGTACACAACGAACCAAAACTACCATTCACAGTGATAGCACTCGACTTCATCACCAAGTTACCACCATCCCGAGGGTACGATACCATCCTAACCATCACAGATCAAGCGTGTTCCAAAGCCAGCATATTCGTGCCGTGCAACGAGACGATTACAGCCGAAGGGGTCGCGAAGAAATACCTGCAATACGTCCTCCCGCACTACGGGCTACTGGGACGAGTCATATCAGATCGCGATCCACAATTCACCGCAAACATGATGAAAGAGTTGTGCAAAACACTACAGATCACACAAAACATCAGTACGGCGTACCACCCACAAACGGACGGGCAATCCGAACGTACCAACCAACGACTCGAACAGTACCTTCGCATCTACATAAATTATCAGCAGAATGACTGGGCAGATTGGTTACCGATTGCTCAATACACCCTCAATAGTTGGAAGTCGGAAACAACAAAAGAAGTACCGTTTAACCTACTAACGGGGTACATCCCCACAGTACACCAACCACGTACGACCGACTCCAACGTACCCACTACCACGCAACGACTCTGCCAACTTCACGAAGCAAGACGCCACGCCCACGAAGCTATGACATGGGCACAAACCACGTGGATCGACACCACGCGGTTCACGCCATACCGCATGGGTGATAAGGTATGGCTTGATGCCACCAACCTGCGCACCACCCAGCCAACGGCCAAATTGGCACTGAAGAGGTACGGACCCTTTACGATAACACACAAGCTGTCCGATGTGGCATATCAATTGGCAATACCGAAGACATGGAAAGTTCACAATGTGTTCCACGCGGGGTTGCTTACGCTGTATCGAGAGACACAGATACATGGCCCGAACTTCGCAGAACCACCACTGGACCTAGTAGACGGGGAAGAAGAATGGGAAGTAGAAGCAATACTCGGAGAACGACGCCACGGACGTGGCAAGGCCCTCCAATACCTGGTGCGATGGCGAGGGTATTCCGCCACGCACGACAGCTGGGAGAAGGCCGCAGACATGCACGCACCCGAATGTATAAAGCAATACCGCGCGAAGAACAAACGAACCAGCGAAATCGCAACCCTCGAAGTTTCACCAATGGACCAACCAGGGCCACCACCCGACTTCCCTGAAGTCCACGACGACGAACTCACCCCCGAACTCATCGAGGCTATCGAACAACAAGTCGCAGCCTGGGCACGAGTGGGACGCGATTACGATGCGCGAAACAACTCCCCCCGCTCTAGACAAGACATGTATGGCTATTCCACCTTCCTGTCCCAGGGAGAACACGTCTGCGCCTCCCAAGCGCGAACCCGTAGATGCCGACGACTCCGATACGAAGTGGCCACGCAGCTACGCGAGCAACGCGCGGCCGCGGTGGAAGATGCGCAGCAACTCCTCGCCGGTCCCGAGCTCGGACCACGGCAAGAATACGTCGACCCGCCGCCAGCCGACGACGACCCACAGAACGCCGCCCCGGGGTACCGACACCCGGGTTGGGGCTGGAGACTAGCAGCGCCTGACGAAGACTACCCCATGAACATACCATTACAGGCAGGCGGGCGGGGACAGGCGCGGTACGTGCGATTCATGATCGACCAACGCGAGCGCCCCACTTTACTTGGGGCAGAGAGTCGCGACGTGCCTATCTACAGCATGGGGCTCTATGCGAAAGCCCAACCCCGCGACCAACATAATGCAGAAGACGACGACGTACAACTGTACGACCCCGACCACCCATCCAAGCACAAGATCGACCTCGCCTTGGTGTGACTGGCCGACCCAGGCGTATGTGCGGACGTGTTGCGGTTCCGCCAGTCCAGTCGGCTCAAGAAAGAGTTGCTACAACGCGCGCGAGACCTGGAACTAATGTGGGCAGAGTGGTACGCACGAAGCCATGACATCGACCGCAGACTGCGCGAAGCCAGAGTCCCCACCAGGCTCGCTCCCCATCTACCGCCCATCGTCCTACCGCCACTACTAGACGCAGAGAACACAGACCCGGGCGCACATGCGGGGAGGCTCAACCTCCACATCAACCTCAGCAACGCACCACCGCCGATACCAGTACCACCGCCGCAACGCACCAACCCGCCTGTGCAACCACAACCCCTGCCCGCACCGCAACAGGTCAGCGTCCCGACAGCCTCGCGCCCAGCGGCCCCAACATCCATCACGATACCAGCCGCGCTAGAGCAGACACCCCCCGGCGCACGAGGGCGGCCCCGCCTCTACGACGACCGACCAGTACGCCCAAGTTGCATCTACTGCGACAGCCCGGGGCACATCAACTACGACTGTCCACGCCCCCACTCTCACTGTTTCACCAAACGCCAGTGCCGCGTCCCGCACAACCACGTCCACCGCCTCACGCCGTGTACCTGGCGCGACACCACCTCGACTGTGACCCCGCGCCACGCGCGTCACCAGCCTTATCGCACCCCACACGAACTCCCACCGCAACCTCAAACTGAAACAGTCCAACAGTCACTCGCACAACGTATCGAGCCCACGCGCGAAGACAGCGAAGTAGTAGAGGACGAAGATCAAATCGACTGGGCTCGCTACACCGACATGCCCGAGTAGCTCAGGACGAGCCGATCAAGAAGGGGGCGTGTGTCACGATCACGTGACACGCCATGTAGTAGAACGGATTCGGAAAGGTGACTCGGTTGCGCCAGCAGACTCTTGACTCATGCCAGCAGACTCCTGACTCGTGCCAGCGGCTCAACCCGCTGGCGGTTGTGACTCATGATATAACGTACCGATAAACCCCAGTTTTGTACGAGTATAAGTAGAGCTACCGCTTGTCCTGTAGTCGGTAGCTAGTCTTTGTCAAAAACTCAGCAAATCTCTTCGACTTGTCAAAAGCTTGAAAACGCGTAGCAAAAAGTCTCGAGAGAAGTTGCCAAGTCAACTTCTCGACCTCTCGACTCCACGAACCCAGACACGACTCTCTGATGTCTCGAACAACCCGCTGAGGTCGTAACAAGGACGTCCTTGCTTCCCACACACGCGATCTAAGGCATCAAGCAGTGCAGTCAGCCAAAGATCATCTGGAACGCGAGGCTGTTAATATATGCGCCTACCTTGTCAATCATGTCCCAACCTCTGCTTCGGTATCTGCTTGGGCTCATCAGAATACGCAACTGGTGCTGAGGAGAGAAGCTGAAGAGTTGACAAAGAAGGATCATGGCCTTCATTTTCACGCAAACGCTGCAACCATGGAACAAGTTGAGTCTTCTTTCATGCCCCACCTTGCAGGAAAGATTCGGCACGTTGCTCCGACTCTGTGGGCATTCATTTTCGCTTTACTCAGCACACTCGACAAGTGGGATCCGTGTTGCGCAGTTGACCCCATGGATATCAACTTATCCGAGGTCTTTGACGAGTCTGAAAGAAATCTTGGAGAACTTGGCGAAGATACACCGGCCAGCGAGACCAAGGGGGATGATGGTACTGACCCAGATTCAGATTTGGAAGACAACTTGAGGCAGCGTCGGAAGAGAGTACGGAAAGATGTGTCTGCAAGGAATACAGCCCTTCGGGTTATTGTGCGTAGTAATTCAGTAAGAAAATTGTCACATACGTTTACTTACACGCAACATACTCGTATGTCAATAGAAAACAGTTGTCTGTGCCTGTAACGCCACCACAGGGGCGTTAAGTACGACATGTACTTCGGTTAAGTCACGGACGGTAACGGGACGGGAGTAAGTCAGTTACGACTTAGTTCGATGGTGAACAAGTACCACTTGGCCTCCGTGGACACAAGGGTAATAGCGAGGACAGGCTCAAGCGCAACGGCGAGCGAAGCAGAGGAGTCAAGCGAAAGTGCGACTCAAAGGGGCGGTTCGTGAGAACAGACAGCGGTGTGGTATTACACAAGAAGTCAAGTCTACCGTACAAGCTAGGCAGCGTGAGACTTATATACTAGTACATGATGTTTGTCAGAGACAAACATATGGCACGATCCTAGGATCCGGGTCCTAGAGAGCTAACAAAGGGATAGTACGAAAAGAGAACAAGGGAATCCCGTGGGATGACGCGTGGATCAGAAGTTGTCAGCGGGTTCTGGAAGTCGCGCCACGGGGCGTCGTAACAATCATGCGCTAGGCGCGAGATAAGGGCCGAGGTGAGGATCGGAGCGGATCGTATCATAAAAGTACAATGGAGAGTCGGCGCAGAGTATGAGTCACGGGACGAGAGGGGAAGAACGGGAGAGAAGGAGGGAAAATTGTAACATTACCCCCCCTTCAGACTCGAAGTCGCCACGACTTCGACTAGTCGCTAGTGTAGTAGCAGTCCTCTTCTGGTATAACAGTAGCGGGATCAGGAGAAGGGGAACGGGGGCACGTGTGAGATCGTAAGAACATGTGGCGTCCCCTTCGGCCACACTTACGGCATCCCTCATACTGCGGGCAGTCGATCTCGTCGTGCATTGCCTTCCAGTCGAGGCACTTCCCACACCAACGGGTACGTAGCGTGGGATTCTCGTACCGGGCGGACATCGGGGAAAGTCGCCTTATGAGGCAGACATCCACACGGTGGGCGAGACTGCCACACCACTGGCATGCGTCCCGCCGCCCGTGCTCGGGGCAGTCTCTGACGAGGTGGTCCTTAGACCGACACTCGTAACACCTGCGACGACACGTGCTGCCTTCCCCTTGAAGGCGCGGCATCTCGCTAGGTCCTCCTGTGCGCGGTGGTAAGGGCATCTCGTCCGCGCTGTCGGCGTGGAGCTCAGATGAGTGGCGGGGGCGAGTGGGTTTCGTCATCAGCTCCACGTATCGGTCGCTAATGAGTGGGATGATTCGGGCGTACTGCAACCTCTTCCGTACGCTCGACATATTCATGTCGAGGTGGAACTGGTCCTTTGTCGCCTCGGCTTCCAGCCTGCGAAGGTCGTCCTGGCGCACCTTGAGCGCGTCTCGCGCCTCAAGGCAGGTGCGCAAGCGGGAGACGTCTGCGTGGAGCGCGGGGTAGTGCAGGGAAGAGATTACCTCATCGATTACGATGCGGCGAGGGTCGTGAGGGTGGAATAGGTCCACCTGCTGGTCCGTGACATGTTGTGGAAGCTGGTTAGCTTGGACAGTGCGCAGGTAGACGGATGTGACGTAGCAAGGTTCCCCCTTGCCCATGGTGCCTACGACCTCCTGGTAGTCTTTCCGGTAATAAATATACCGTGCTACTTCCTTCTTCCCTGGCTCTCCAATCATGAGCGGGTGGAAACGTGGGGAAGTGGGGTCGTTAAAGAAATAGGGGATGCCCGGTTCCCCTGACTTGTCCTCCTCTTCATCGTCAAGGAGGGCGTAGCGGCGGTCAGGGACTGCGAGCTCTACTGTAGGGCGAGGGGTGAACACGTGGTCGATACCAGGCGGGAATGGGGGTAGTGGGAGGCTGGATTGGTGGAGCGAGCTCAATGCAGGCGGGGAGACAAGTGGGGGTGGAGACGTTGGCTCGGGGGATTCCGGCGACTCAGCCAGTTCATCAATGGTGGTTAGGGAGTTGTCGGGATCAAGTGCGAACTCCGGCAGAGGGTCCGGAGTCACGATGCGCGAGTAGGGAGTATAGGCGTTGGATCCCATAACCGGGATACCAGCCTCTTGAGATGGTATGGTCAAGTTTTCGAGAATGATCTGAGATGGGGGACGGACGGGCACAGTGGAGACGATAGGTGTATCAGACATGAGGTTTCCGGGGATGATCATAGGTGACGAGAGTGGGCGAAGGGGGTGCGTCTTTTATATCTTTCGTCCAGCCCCTTCGGTGGTAGGATTTTGCCGATAGAATTCGGCGATTAAGTCAGGTGCGTGGCAGACGTTATCAAGCAGTTCCCACGAGCTGTCACTCATGGGAAATCCCTTCCACTGGATCAGGAATTGAAGTTTGCGCCCTCAGCCATGAAGGTGAGATTGTAACACGCGCTCCACTTCGAACTCTTCTTCTCCTTTGATAAGGTCAGGTGGGGGTCGCGTGAAGTTAGCTCCATGGAGTTCCGTCTCCTTGTATGGCGTAAGGAGGTTCGCGTGGAACACGGGATGTATCTTCCACGTCTTTGGAAGATCTAGTTCGTAGGAGACCGCCGATAAGACTTTCTTGATTCGGAACGGTCCGTGGCGTTTTGGTGCAAGCTTTGCGGTGGGGTAGAAGGTCTGGAGGTTCGTCCCCTCCAACCATACTTGAGCGCCTTCCAGGTAAGGTATGAAGCGCGTCTTCCCCCTCTTTGCCATAAGCTCTTGCGCGTGCTTGATGCAGTCTTGTGCGTGCTGGCGTCTATCCCCCATTTCTTCCAGTCGTTGATCGACGGACGGAGTTGATGTGGGTTTTGACATCCACATGGTATGTGGTTCCCATCCCATGATCAACGAGAATGGGGAATGCTTGGTTGTGGCGTTTGGCCACGAGTTGTGCGCGAATTGTGCCACTGGGAGTGCCTCCGCCCAGTTATCCTGTTGCACGTTACTCCAGTGGTGAAGATACTGTTCCAACCACTGGTTGGTCCGCTCCGACTGCCCATCCGTCTGCGGGTGATATGCGGAGGAGATGTTCTGACGGATCCCCAGCGTCTTACACAAGTCCTTCATGAAGGCGGACGTGAAGCGCGGGTCTCGATCCGTGATCATTTTTCGGGGGATGCCGTAGTGCGGATAAACGTGGTGGAGGTAGAGCCGTGCCACTCCTTCCGCAGTAATCGTCTCATTACACGGGATGAAGATGGCTGCTTTCGAACAATTGTGGTCGGTAATGGTGAGGATAGAGTCGTATCCGTTCGATGGGGGTAGTTTTGTGATGAAGTCCATCGTCACGACTTCAAATGGTTCGGCATCGGGGTCTGTGGTGATAGGGAAGAGGTGTGGCTTTTGTCGGTGGGGGTTGATTTTGTTGGCTTGGCACGTCGCACAGCCCTTGATGTAGTCTTCCACATCCTTCTGCATATTCGGCCACCAGTAGTCACGTTGCACCAACTCTAGCATGTTTGCGATTCCTGGGTGGCCCATGCTTGGCGTGTCGTGGAAAAAGGTAATTACCCCCCGTTTAAGATCGTTGTCGCCCACGACAACGAGAGTGTCGCCTTTCCACCAGAGACCTTGGTGCTTCTTCAGGTTGTGGGGTTTGACCCACGCGAGGACGGCTTTCTCGTCCATATTTTGTGCTATTTGCGTCCAGATGTCCATGTCATGCATTGACATCTGGGTCGCGCATATGAATTGGTCAGTGGGGAGGACGATTACATCGTTGTTGTCCTCCTTGTTGGGCTCATAGTCAGCTCGTCGCGAGAGGGCGTCCGCGCGACCATTTTTTATACCAGGTACGTGCTTCAGTGCAAAGTTGTACTCCGATAACTCCAAAAACTCATGTGCCACTCTTCGGCTGATCTTTCGGGGGTCTTTCCAATACTGCAGATTGGTGTGGTCGGTGTGGATGATAATTTTGTGAGGGGAGCCGACCAGGTAGGTACGCCAGGCTCGTAGCGCCTTGACTATGGCCAGTAGCTCCCTATCGTAGATGTCATAGTTGCGTTCCGCTTCTGTTAGTGACTCAGAGTGGAACACAACCGGATGCATGCGTTGATCAGGTCCTAGTTGATTAAGCACTGCTCCAAGGGCTACATTGGACGCATCTACTTCGAGCTCAAACGGTTTCGTGAGGTCGGGGAAAAGGAGTGTAGGTTCTCGGCCAATGCTTCGTCTGATATTATCGAACGCATCCTGCTGGTCCTGGTCCCAATGCCAGGGGGTATCTTTCTTTGTGAGGTCATGTAGCGGGCGGGTGAGGGTGGAGAATCCTCGGATAAACCGCCTATAGAAGTTACAGAAGCCGAGGAAGGCGCGCACTTCCCTGAGGCTTTTCGGGGCTGGCCATTCCAGGATTCCCCGTACCTTAACAGGATCCATCCGGACATTCCCGTGCCTGATGATGAGTCCGAGGTATTCGATTTCTAGCACCTCGAACTCGCATTTCTCTGGTTTAATGTACAGGTCGTGCTCTTCGCAGAGGCGCAGTACCTCATGCAGCACGTTCCGGTGTTGGGCGTGGTCGAGGGCGGTGGCGATTAGGATGTCGTCCATATAGACGATCACAAGCCCGAGTAGGATAAGGTCTCGGAAGATGTAATCCATCATCGCTTGGAAGGTCGACGGGGAGTTGGTGAGGCCGAAATACATGACCAGGGGTTCGAATAGTCCCTGGTTCGTTTTAAATGCTGCTTTATGCTCATCTCCCGGTTTGACCCGTACATTGTTATAGCCCCATCTAATGTCGAGCTTGGAGAACAATTGGGCTCCTCGTATGCGATCGATGAGTTCGGGGATAAGGGGAAGGGGATAGTGGTTTTGGACAGTGATCTCGTTCAACCGCCTGTAGTCTTGGACGGGTCTCAGCTTCCCATCTTTCTTTTTGATAAAGAAGAACGGTGAGGTGTAGGCGGACTTGGAGGGTCTGATATACCCTTTGTCAAGCTGCTCGGTGAGGAACGTAGTGAGTGCCTCCTCTTCGTTTCGCGCCAGCGGGTATACTTTACAATCTAACGCTGGCGGGGCATTCGGGAGAAGGTCGATGGCATGGTCCCATACTCGTGAGGGAGGGAATCGGTGGGACACTTCTTCACTGAACACCTTATGGTGTCGCCGGTACTCCGCAGGTACCAGTTCTTCGAATGTGCGTTCGGGTTTCTTTGCCGCCTCGCGCTGGGCTAATTCCGAGGCGGTCGTTGTTTTTCGTAAGAATGTGACGCAGGGATCCCGCTCATCGTCTATGAGCTGTTCCCACACCTCCTCGTCAAGTTCATACGTCTCCAACGCTCTTATGGATGCTTCCATAGGCGTGGCTTCGTCTGACAGATGAAGGCTGGAAACAACGACCGGTTGAAACTCCTCGTTCAACGTTGCTTCTCCCCATCGTATCTGTGGCTCGAAGGCTGTGAACCAGGGGTATCCGAGGATCACTTCGTCTCTTCCTAAGTTCGTGACTAGGAAGCGAAGCGTCTTGGTCTCCTCCCCCGTTCTTACGGTGAGATCGGTGTACTGCGTGATCTCTCCGTCCTGGTTGTTCGTCCCATCCACTGTCACGATCACGTGACACGACGCCACGTAAGCGTTTCCCGTTTCGGAAAGTGACTCATATCAGTGAGCTGGCTGCCAGCTCACAGTGCCAGCAGAACTATCTGTGTGCTGGCACTTGCGCATCCCCTAGAAAATAGTATGGAAAATACCAGCTCTGTAGGATATAAAAGAGGCTCATAGTTTACATTGTATTTTCCATCTTGGTCTTCTAATAATATAGCCCAAGTCTCCAATGTAACGCCACCAGCGGGGCGACGTCCACGGTTCAAAGTACCCGCAGCAGGTCTAGCAGAAGACGCGTTCGACATTATCGGACAACGGCGATAATGGAGACTGATATCGGTCAAAGGCACACGCTCGAAGAGGCGAGGCGAGAACGGTGATGCACAAGTAAAGGGGAAGGCTTAAGACAAGGCAGAGCAGGGTTCCCAAGATACAAAGCTGGTATTGCTAAGTAAATCAAGTCTGAGGACTCGAGTACGAAGACAAGCCTGGTATATATACATGCAGGTACATAAGGTTCGTACTCAGCTAAGTCCGCTCTATCTGGGTTCTGGGTCCGTGCGCAGTCATGGAACCTGCCAGAAGGTCACATGCGTGTTGCGCCGTCTATCGCTATCGTTCTAGGTCAGTCTAGACTCCGGTCACGTGATCATACCGTCACGAGTCCAGACCATGCCTGAAGATCTCCCTAGCGCTCCGTAAGAGCCCGCTAGCGGTGTCTGAGCCATCGGGAGTCTCCGCCCGGCTAGGCGGTTCCTCCGGCCCGCGGTCCGTAGCGTCGGCGGTCGGGAATCGTAACATCCAAAGTCAAAGTTCGACGCTTTTCAGCTTAGATAAGCGACCCGACCCACCGGCCCGACACCCCAACTCTTGAAGTGCACTCGCCCCAAGAATAGTCTCTAGGACTGTAAACATGCAAAGTCGCTAGACTCTAAATTGAATACACGTACGTCTTGAAACGATCCGGGTGATCGTAACAAAAGACCAAGATCCTCTTACTGACCCCGCGTGAAACGTATCGCACGCGGACCCCACCGAACGACCTTGCGCAGCAACACGAGACATCCCAACTTCGACCTCACGCGGAATATACGGCGCGTGAATTGATAACTCTAGTGCTTGGAGTAGCAAGCAACGACACCGCAAACGATCCGAAACCTGAGAAAGGTGACGGACGCAGACGCACGAACGACTCCAACAGACACGACGGACACTGTGGAACAGAGGCAGACAGAGGTTTCACCCATGCACTCTACAATGACAAACGACGCGCTCGCAAAACGTCTAGCGCGAGAGTACAGGACGAAAGGGGAAGGTATGACTCGCGCAAATGAGCTGCTCCTCATCGCCGCGTTGTTCGCGCGACGCGCGCAACTCCCGGTATGACCCGTTAACGGTCACGCACGACCCCGAGCAAACACCGGCAACACCACGATTTGACAGTATGAGGCTCGTCAACACCCCGTACGCACGAACGGCGCACAGGTCAGCAATAACACGAACAAAAACAGATACGCGCTGCTCGACCCCGATGCCGCCTGCAACGACATACCAGAGAAGACGACAACGCACAGCTGGACAGTCGTGACCCATAAATGAAAACTGCAGAAAGAGATTACGCTGACCTTGCGTAGAAGAAACGCACGGACAGAAGTCGAAGCCCGCGTAGGTGTACCTACGCGCGGAGACGCACGACAAGTCGAAGCCCACGTAGATAACCCTACATGTGGAGACGCACGCCTCGAAGTCGAAGCCCACGTAGCCAGCTCTACGCGAGGAGACGCATGCCCACCCCCCATCCCGTCACCCGATCCCGGGGTGACACCGCTCACGAGACGTCTCGACGCGCAGTCTGACGTTTCCGGGGTGGCTCGTACACGATCGCCTAGGGTGGCACAACTGCGTAGAAGGATACGGGAGGCAACCAATGTCGAGTTGACCCCACCTGAGCCATCACATCCCGACATCCCGCCCGACGAACAGCAGGCGCGACCAGAGACCGCTGAAGCCGAAGCCCCCATAGGCGAACCTACGGGAGGAGACGCACACCCGTCGTCCTCGACACGCGACACTGATATAGCACCACGCGAGGGCAACGAGGAGTTAGATGACAAAGAAACTCTCGACGATAACAACGTGGTCGACCCCATGCGCAAAGCCGAACGATACCGCCAAACCCTCGGACCCCTCACGGACGAGGAAAGATATTATGCCATCTCTTAGTATCTGATGGAGGGACGGTGGACCTACGAGGACGAGAAGGACACCCCGACCGAACCCACGTCAACGGAGGTGGACATAGAATGCTGCAAGCGGACAGCAGAGTCGGAACCTCTCAGACAGGGGGACGTCGACGTACAACCTCACGACGCAATGTTAGTACGCCGCGCCAAGCACGAGAGGAACTCCCTCGTCACCACCGGAAGGACGGCAGAGGACGGCGCCTCGCGCGACTCACAGGAATCGTCCAACGACAGAGGCGAGGCGGACACATCGTCAAAGGATACCGTCGATCAGACAACAAGAGCCGAGGACAATAACTACGGGCGTCCAACCAAAAGACAACCCGCGTCGGGGGAGAAGGACCCCGTCGCAGCCATCGCCACACTCTCGAACGAAGCACGTGAAGAGCTACGAGAGATCCTCTTCGCAGACGACGCCCTGCTAACCAAAGCAGACCTGTGGGAGATACTAATACAGATCAAAGGTCATCGACACCACGACAGCCCAACACACAGAGGAAACATGGACCCCGCAGTCACGACCATCCTCGCCCGCGCACCCGAACCAACTCAACTCCTAGACGCACGGGCAGACAAAACATTAGCCCCGGGCGACACTCTCGACGACAAGGAGTTATGGGACAACTTCACACGAGACGACCGGGAGGACATGCTCAGTCGACTCTTAGGGGGTGATGACGCTGATGACGATGACTATTCGCTGAGAAAAAGAGACACACAGTACGAGTTCGCAAGCGAAACGAGGAAACTTGAAAACCCAGACGACAGGAAGGGCACCCTCACCGAACCGTATAGGGGGCTCACGTACTGGACATATAAATCAGAAGATAGAAACGACGAGCCCTTCAATGACGAAGAATACTGCGGCGACGAAGCATCGGACTTTGGTGAGAAAGAACGAGACGATGCCCAATTCCTTGGCAGCGAAGAATGCGGCAAGTACGAGATCTCGCTACAACGCGCATACCCGGTCAACCTAGCCGTCCATCCGCAGCACGAGGACGACAAGTCCGTTTATAGCGAGGAGGGTAATGAGGATGACGACGAACGGCCGTCAGAGAGAAACGACGACGATGGCAGAGCAACCGACATCGACGGGCAAGGACAGTACGACCCCCAGCCCTTCATCGAAGGGCACGACGAGGACGACCCCAGAAAAGACATAGAGACAGAGTTGCATGGTTTAGAACATGCCCACGACCTCCCGTCCGCACCCGCAGAGAAGAAACCTGGCGGAGACGAACTTGAGAGGAGAAACGCAATCCCACCGCCTTCGTCATGTCCCCGCCGGGCATCCTCGACATCAACGAATCCTGCGTCCAAGCTCATACAGGACGAGTGGTACCCCAACCACACCTGGGCCAAGCTGCAAGGCCTCCCGATGCGAAAGATCGGCCGTTGCAAACGTGCCCTCGGAGAAACCCTTGGGTGGAGACCCTGGGTCGGGAAGATACCTTCACAACGCTTCCTGGCGTGTAGTCGAGGTACGGGTGGCCGACACCGACGGCTCGACAGGCCACAGCCCCACGGCACACCTACCCTCGCCAAGGAAGGCAACTCGGACAGCACAGGCCGCAACGCGAAGCATACCCGGGACGCGGGTATCACATACACACAGGATCTGCGATTCGTGGTACGCGCAGAAATGATGCTCGCGCGAGAGCGAACAATCCCCAATATCGCCACGGATGCCAACACAGCTTTGCCCAATTCCCAGGTCAAAGACGGCTTAAACGAACCTACAGAGGGGCAAGCAGTCCCACACCTATCGATACATCTCAAGGATGATCGAAGATTGGCTCGCGACCCAACGGGCGACAGCCCATTCCCAGACCAAAGACATGCGACACAGAAGACGTCAAACGCAACACCATCGGACCTCGCGGACGACGGTCCAACCGTCGCCATGGGGGCCATGCTATACGCTCTCACTGTCAACCACGAAAGACCGAGTAAGCGCCACGGCGAAGAGCTCCCGCACGACCAGCCGGACGTCCGCGGCGACGACCTGGTAGCGATCACGCCTACCCTGCAGCGATCCGCCCAGTGGCTCTGCTTTAGCCACGCCTACGCAACGGTGGTTGGTGCAATCAACCCACTCATGCGCACACACGACGACGCCCGAGCACGTAGACGCATGTACAGACTGACGTACCATGGCTCACCACTGTCGCACGAGATGCCCGCAGCACGCCCAGTGACCCTCCCCGGCATTCTGTCACCAACATCAGGAGGTCGACGCGGGACGACTGAGTTATCCAACGTCCGTGGACCACGTCCGGCGACCTGCATCGCCCACGTTCCACCTCGCTTGGTCATCATGGAAGCTGACCGCCTAAGGGAGGGGGTAATTTCGCCATTCCTAGCTTCATCGACGTTTGCCAGCACAAGGCAGAGTATAAAACGGACGAACTCCGCCAACAGTATCACGATTACTGGCGAAACGATGACGTTGCAGAGCCACCTGCAGGACTACAAGTTCGTCAGAAGAAAGCACGATGACCCGACAAGGTACAGGAGGTACATCATCCCAGTCACGGATGACGCAAAGAACGTCACCAACAAGCATGGTGTCACCCAGTCCAAAGACGCAAGGTCCGACCATGCCCAGACCCTACACTGCTCGACAAAGGGGTACGAAGTACTCGACTACACGCTTACACAGACCAGCCGTACACACCTCGAGAAGGAAGAGGACGACAGACCGAAACTTATGGTCGCAAATGAAGTCGACGCCGGACCAGGGACTGCGGTAGAGGATCGCCGGTTTAGGCTCGCAACGCAAGGACATGGAAAAGGTGTATTCGCGTTACCACCCTCACGATTGACTGCATCCGCACAGACTTCCGCCAACCGAACGATCCCATATCGGGTCGACACAGTCGCGGAAATCGTGGGCCGCGCGCTAGACCACCCGTCGGAAAGACGCAGCACCCCAGCGCGACGATCCAGGAAAGCCACCTTCAACATAATGGCCGAAGAAATGCACGTCAACAGGAAGAGGAACAAGGAATACCAGGTAATGAGTACCAATGATACAGACGACTATGGCAGCCGAGAGGACAGTACCAGTTGCCTCAACCGACTACAGGTGCAATTACAGAAGACCACCAAAACGCTAACGCGGTATAGTTCGACGTTTCCAACCCTCGAAGAGGCGCACCTTGAGAAAGGTGACAAGGACCTCGATCCGACATACGAGTCCTACGCGCTGGTATTACGCGGAGAGATGAGGCACGATTCGAAAATCTGGCGTAACCACAACCCGCTGCGCACCAACACCGTATACACGTCCCGTCTCCGGGAAGTGTTCACGACCCAGAGCGACGCACGGCGCACCATGGACGAAGGTAATACTACCTCAATAGGACACGCAAGGCCCGACTATCGACACCGACCCACGAGAGAGCACGAGTCGTTCGAGCATACACTCACGCTGGCCCACCCTACGCGCAGCTTCGAGGCATGCTTCGATGGGGCTGGCATGGGAGCAGACACCATGACAAGAGACCAACTGCTCGACTTCGAGTCAGTAACGAGTGTCACCACGCAACTGATGGACCAGCCCGACGATAACCATTGGTATGTGTTCCCTCGTAACGCCCTGGAACAACCGCGCAGTCCCGATGAAATCGCAACGCGTCCACCGATCCCGGACCGCCACGACACGAGCACCCGCTCGATCGCCCACGATGACGACCAGCGACCCCGGTACGCCAATTCGACACAGATAAACCATCCGCGAAGACCGCAGCGATACCACCCCTATGATCCGGCAGCCGTACGAGCTTCCACGCACACCAGTCGCGCAGGAAACCAGCCTTGCAACTGCGGAGGGCGAGTCCATGAAAAACAACACTGCCCGCGGAACCGACGCTGCACGCTCTGCAACAGCCCGGGGCATACTCTCTTCAAATGTCTCTTCCCGCACAGCAACTGTCGTCCCACGCAAGCTTGCCGCATCGGGGCGAAACATGCACACGCCAACGACAACGACGGATGCCCATGGGCAAAGATCACCTCGGAAACACCACAGATACAACGTACGGAGGCCGACGTTGCCCCCTCGACGCTCGTCGTCTCTCCCCAATCAACTGCGCAAGGGAGGACGCGCAACAATTGGCACAACATCACACTCGGTAACAACTCAAACGGCAACGCCACGCCGTCGGTAGCCCAGTGGCCCTCAACTGCGCCCAGTCACCGAAGCTCGAGATCAAGGACGAGGGGAAGGCTCGAGCGCGGGTCGAAGCTCACGACCGCAATCGCTTCGACACCACCGACCTCGTCACTTGCGCCTATCGGTGTCAACGCATCGACACCCGGCTCGGACATCGCCCACGCAACCCCGTCGTCCACCAGGCATCCGACTTTGTCGCGTAATCCGATAAACCAGCCTCGGTCGTACCCACGAAGACAACACGAGACCTCGGGTTCCTCGACGCATGAGTGCCCGCCGGCTCCGTCCTTTCCCGACCCTCGACACGTCCATCTTGCGCAAGCTCGACACCGACACAACCAAGGTGACCGAAGTACCTACCACAGACGAAGACATCACGCCCGCCGACAATACGCAACCCCACGTCAGTCCCCACCTCGATGTCGCTCCCGACCTCAGTACTACCAACTTGCGACCGTCACACCACGCCGCATGCGACCAACGAGGCCATTCGGACCCGCGCCAAACTTCGATACCAACCGTGCGGACAACGTCATCACACAGCACCTCGACCACCGGCTGAGCACGCCACTATGGCACCCCGGCGGAACGAACGGCCAATTCCCGTACAACAGCACGACACGCCATCTCACGACGTCTCACCCCGCGAAACGACCAAACGACTGCGCGACCCGACCAACCTCGACGCGGGAAACAAACCACCGCACGGCACCTCGACCGACCACGCGCGACGAACAAAGTCTACCGACATTGCGATCATCACCACCGACGCCACGTCTGACACCACCAGCACGCGAACCGCGTGACCGCGCTCCCGACGCCCACTCCGGGCAATCACGTTCGCAACCAACTCACTCCCAGAAAGATGCGCACCCCGAGTACGATAACGACTTCAAAGACGGCGCGAGAAGATGCGTTCGGGACGAACGAAGCAAGAGAGGGGCGTATGTCACGATCACGTGACACGACGCCACGTAAGCGTTTCCCGTTTCGGAAAGTGACTCATATCAGTGAGCTGGCTGCCAGCTCACAGTGCCAGCAGAACTATCTGTGTGCTGGCACTTGCGCGTCCCCTAGAAAATAGTATGGAAAATACCAGCTCTGTAGGATATAAAAGAGGCTCATAGTTTACATTGTATTTTCCATCTTGGTCTTCTAATAATATAGCCCAAGTCTCCAAAGTCAAAGTTCGACGCTTTTCAGCTTAGATAAGCGACCCGACCCACCGGCCTGACACCCCGACTCTTGAAGCGCACTCGCCCCAAGAATAGTCTCTAGGACTGTAAACACGCAAAGTCGCTAGACTCTAAATTGAATACACGTACATCTTGAAACGATCCGGGTGATCGTAACATCCACGTTCCAAATGCGGATGGGATGTGAGATGTTTCGGGTGGATATCTGTAGTCGTTTGAGCAATGTCGAACAAATGAAATTGTCGGTTGCTCCTGAGTCCACTAGGACTTGTCGTTCGGCCGTCGTGTGTGCAGATTTAAACAGAACTGGGATTCGCATGGATCGATATCTGCTAGTGTACACGTTTAGATTTAACGCTCTAGCCCAGGCCGCCGGGTTCAAGCGTCAGGAAAACCCTCCTTCCCGAATAGTTTGTCCACCATGAGGTCTCTAACCTCCTGGGTCTGCGCTTTCATCGCAGCGATCTGCGCATCCGCCTGCTCTTCATTCGAAAGTACGCGATTAGAAGATACGGCGACAGTAGTGATGGTGGGAGTTGATACGTCTGGAGTTGGGGTAAAGGAGGGGGATCCGAAGGAGGAGGCAGTAGCCGCGCGTGTTCCCTTTTGTGGGCAGTTACGCAACAGGTGCCCCTGAGCACGACATCTAAAACATCGTCCCTCCTTCTGAAGCTGGGCCCGGTCTCCGTCGGTAAGTGCCACGGAGGCTCGGGCGCGTCCAATATCCATGGCGTTAGGGTTTCGGTTCTGTTTGAGGGCCTGGACCCACTGCTCTCGGCTGTGTCCACCCTTCTTTCCGTGCTGGGATCTGTTCTTTCCCAGGCGGTCCTTTAAAACCAGATATTCAGCCTGCTGTAGATGAGCGGCCGCCTTCCAATCATCCCATGTGATCGGATGTTGGAAGCGTGTGGCATTGATTACTAACTGGTCTGGGAGTCCATCCTGGAACATGTCCAGGGTCGTGGCTTCATCGGGGTTATACCCGGCTTTGTGGACTAGGTTGGAGAACGTAGCCACATAGGTGTTGATGTCTTCACCCTTCATGGTCAGAGTTTGCAAACTCTTCCAGGCCTTTGTTCGTTCTGCCGTATCGGTGTATGACTGCATAAACCGATCGCGGACGGTGTTCCACAGGTTCATCTCCGTCATCAGAACTCCTGTGTTTCGCTGGTCCTCGAGCCAAGCGAACTGCTCTGTGACCCAATCTGTAACGCCACCACAGGGGCGTTAAGTACGACGTGTACTTCGGTTAAGTCACGGGCGGTAACGGGAAAGGAGTAAGTCAGTTACGACTTAGTTCGATGGTGAACAAGTACCACTTGGCCTCCGTGGACACAAGGGTAATAGTAGAGTCAGGCTCAAGCGTAACAGCGAGCAAATAGGGGAGTCAAGCGAAAGTGCGACTCAAAGGATCGGTTCGTGAGAGGAGACAGCGGTGTGGTTTTACACAAGAAGTCAAGTCTACCGTACAAGCTAGGTAGCGTGGGACTTATATACTAGTACACGATGTTTGTCAGAGACAAACATATGGCGCGATCCTAGGATCCGAGTCCTAGAGAGCTAATAAGGGGAAAGTACCAAACGAGAACAAGAGGATTCCGCGGGACGACGCGTGGATCAGAAGTCGTCAGCGGATTCTGGAAGTCGCGCCACAGGGCGTCGCGACGGTCATGCGCTAGGCGCGAGATAAGAGCCGAGGCACGGGTCGAAGCGGATCGTATCGTAAAAGTACAATAGAAGTCTGACGCCGAATACGAGTCACAAGATACGAGGCAGGAAGAAGAACCGAAGAAGAAGGAGGAAATCGTAACATTACCCCCCCTTCAGACTCGAAGTCGCCACGACTTCGACTAGTCACTAGTATAGTAGCAGTCCTCCTCGGGAATGACAGTAGCCGGGTCAGGGGAGGGGGACCGGGGACAGGTATGAGATCGTAAGAACATGTGGCGCCCCCTTCGGCCGCACTTACGGCAACCCTCATACTGCGGGCAATCGATCTCGTCGTGCGTTGCCTTCCAGTCGAGACATTTCCCACACCAGCGGGTGCGTGGCGTGGGATTCTCGTACCGAGCGGACATCGGGGATAGCCGCCTTATGAGGCAGACATCCACGCGATGGGCGAGACTGCCACACCACTGGCATGCGTCCCGCCGCCCTCGCTCGGGGCAATCTCTGACGAGGTGGTCCTTGGACCGACACTCGTAACACCTGCGACGACGCGTGCTGCCTTCCCCTTGAAGGCGCGGCATCTCGCTAGGTCCTCCTGCACGTGGTGGGAGCGGCATCTCGTCCGCACTGTCGGCGCGGAGCTCAGATGAATGGCGGGGGCGAGTGGGTTTCGTCATTAGCTCCACATAGCGGTCACTAATGAGAGGGATGATTCGGGCGTACTGCAACCTCTTCCGTACGCTCGACATGTTCATGTCAAGGTGGAATTGGTCCTTCACCGCTTCGGCCTCTAACCTGCGAAGGTCGTCCCGACGCACTTTGAGCGCGTCTCGTGCCTCAAGGCAGGTACGCAGGCGGGAGACGTCCGCGTGAAGCGCGGGGTAGTGGAGAGAGTGGATCACCTCATCGATTACGATGCGGCGAGGGTCGTGAGGGTGGAATAGATCCACCTGCTGGTCCGTGACGTGTTGCGGGAGTTGGTTAGCTTGGACAGTGCGCAGGTAGACGGATGTGACGTAGCACGGTTCCCCCTTTCCCATAGTGCCTACGACCTCTTGGTAGTCCTTCCGGTAGTAGATGTACCGTGCCACTTCCTTCTTCCCCGGCTCTCCAATCATGAGCGGGTGGAAACGTGGGGACGTGGGGTCGTTAAGGAAATAGGGGATACCCGGCTCTCCTGACTTATCCTCCTCTTCGTCATCAAGGAGGGCGTAGCGGCGGTCGGGGGCGGCGAACTCAACAGTGGGGCGAGGGGTAAACACGTGGTCTATACCAGGTGGGAATGGGGGAAGTGGGAGGTCGGGTTGGTGGAGCGTGCTTAGTGTGGATTGAGAGACAGGTGGGGGTGTTGACTCAGGGGTTCCGGCGACTCAGCCGGCTCGACAACCGTAGGTAGCGAGTTCTCTGGGTCAAGCGTGAATTCTGGCAGAGGGTCGGGTGTGACAATGCGTGAGTAGGGGGTGTAGGCGTCATATCCCATGACTGGAATGCCAGCTTCTTGGGACGGTACTGTTAGATTTTCGAGAATGATCTGAGACGGGGGGCGAACAGGCACGGTGGTGATGATAGGTGTGTCAGACATGAGGTTTCCAGGGATGATCATGGGTGACAAGAGTGGGCGAAGGGGGGGCATCTTTTATATCTTTCGTCCAGCCCCTTCGGCGGTGGGATTTTGTCGGTAGAATTCGGCGATTAAGTCAGGTGCGTGGCGGACGTTATCGAGTGGTTCCCACGAGCTGTCACTCATGGGAAATCCCTTCCACTGGATCAGGAATTGAAGTTTGCGCCCCTCGGCCATGAAGGCGAGATTGTAACACGCGCTCCACTTCGAACTCCTCTTCTCCTTCGAATAAGGTCAGGTGGGGGTCGCTGTGAAGTTAGCTCCATGGAGTTCCGTCTCCTTATATGGCGTGAGGAGGTTCGCATGGAACACGGGATGTATCTTCCACGTCTTCGGAAGATCTAGTTCGTAGGAGACCGCCGATAAGACTTTCTTGATTCGGAACGGTCCTGTGGCGTTTTGGTGCGAGCTTCGCGGTGGGGTAAAAGGTCCGGAGGTTCGTCCCTCCAACCATACTTGGGCGCCTTCCAGGTAAGGTATGAAACGCGTCTTCCCCCTCTTCGCCATAAGCTCTTGCGCGTGCTTGATGCAGTCTTGCGCATGCTGGCGTCTATCCCCCATCTCTTCCAGTCGTTGATCGACGGACGGAGTCGATGTGGGTTTTGACGTCCACGTGGTACGTGGTTCCCACCCCATGATCAATGAGAATGGGGAATGCTTGGTTGTGGCGTTTGGCCACGAGTTGTGCGCGAATTGCGCTACTGGGAGTGCCTTCTGCCCAGTTGTCCTGTTGCACGTTACTCCAGTGGCGAAGATACTGTTCCAACCACTGATTGGTCCGCTCTGACTGCCCATCCGTCTGTGGATGGTATGCGGAGGAGATGTTTTGGCGAATCCCCAGCGTCTTACACAAGTCCTTCATGAAGGCAGGACGTGAAGCGCGGGTCTCGATCCGTGATCATCTTCCGGGGAATGCCATAGTGTGGGTAAACGTGGTGGAGATAGAGTCGCGCCACTCCTTCCGCGGTAATCGTCTCATTACACGGGATGAAGATGGCCGCTTTTGAACAATCGTGGTCGGTGATGGTGAGAATGGAGTCGTATCCATTCGACGGGGGTAGCTTTGTGATGAAGTCCATTGTTACGACTTCAAACGGTTCGGCGTCGGGGTCTGTGGTGATGGGGAAGAGGTGTGGCTTTTGTCGGTGGGGGTTAATTTTGTTGGCTTGGCACGTCGCACACCCTTTGACATAGTCTTCCACGTCCTTTCGCATGTTCGGCCACCAGTAGTCGCGTCGCACCAACTCTAGCGTATTTGCGATTCCTGGATGGCCCATGCTCGGCGTGTCGTGGAAAAAGGTAATTACCCCCCGTTTAAGATCGTTGTCGCCCACGACAACGAGAGCGTCTCCCTTCCACCAGAGACCTTGGTGCTTTTTCAGGTTGTGGGGTTCGACCCACACGGAGGACGGCTTTCTCGTCCATATTTTGAGCAATCTGCGTCCAGATGTCCATGTCGTGCATTGACATCTGGGTCGCACGTATGAATCGGTCAGCGGGGAGGACGATTACATCGTTGTTGTCCTCCTCATTGGGTTCGTAGTCAGCTCGTCGCGAGAGGGCGTCCGCGCGACCGTTTTTTATACCAGGTACATGCTTCAGTGCGAAGTTGTACTCTGATAACTCCAAAAACTCGCGTGCCACTCTTCGGCTGATCTTTCGGGGGTCTTTCCAATACTGTAGATTGGCGTGGTCGGTGTGGATGATAATTTTGTGAGGGGAGCCGACTAGATAGGTGCGCCAGGCTCGCAGCGCCTTGACCACCGCTAGTAGCTCCCTGTCGTAGATGTCGTAGTTGCGTTCCGCTTCCGTTAGCGACTCGGAGTGGAATGCAACCGGGTGCATGCGTTGGTCAGGTCCCAATTGGTTGAGTACCGCCCCAAGGGCTACGTTGGACGCATCTACTTCGAGCTCGAATGGTTTCGTGAGGTCGGGGAAGAGGAGTGTGGGTTCTCGGCCGATGCTTCGTTTGATATTATCGAACGCATCCTGCTGGTCCTGGTTCCAACGCCAGGGGGTATCTTTCTTTGTGAGGTCGTGTAGCGGGCGGGCGAGGGTGGAGAATCCTCGGATAAACCGCCTATAGAAGTTGCAGAAGCCAAGGAAGGCGCGTACTTCCCTGAGGCTTCTCGGGGCTGGCCATTCCAGGACTCCCCGTACTTTAACGGGGTCCATTCGGACGTTCCCATGCCCGATGATGAGTCCGAGGTATTCAATTTCTAGTACCTCGAATTCGCACTTCTCTGGTTTGACGTACAGGTCGTGCTCTTCGCAGAGGCGTAGTACCTCATGCAGCACGCTCCTGTGTTGGGCGTGGTCGAGGGCGGTGGCGATTAGGATATCGTCCATATAGACGATCACAAGTCCGAGCAGGATAAGGTCCCGGAAAATGTAATCCATCATCCCTTGGAAGGTCGACGGGGAGTTGGTAAGGCCGAAATACATGACCAGGGGTTCGAACAGTCCCCGGTTCGTTTTAAACGCCGCCTTATGCTCATCTCCCAGTTGGATCCGTACGTTGTTGTAGCCCCACCTAATGTCGAGTTTAGAGAACAATCGGGCTCCTCGTATGCGGTCGATAAGTTCAGGGATGAGGGGAAGGGGGTAGTGGTTTCGGACGGTGATCTCGTTTAACCTCCTATAGTCTTGGACGGGTCTCAGCTTCCCGTCTTTCTTCTTGATAAAGAAGAACGGTGATGCGTAAGGGGATTTGGAGGGCCTGATATACCCTTTTTCAAGTTGTTCGGTGAGGAACGTGGTGAGCGCTTCCTCTTCGTTCTGCGCCAGCGGGTATACTTTACAGTCTAACGCTGGCGGGGCGTTCGGAAGGAGGTCGATAGCGTGGTCCCACACTCGCGAGGGGGGGAATCGATGGGATGCTTCCTCACTGAATACTTTGTGGTGGCGCCGGTACTCCGCGGGTACCAGCTCCTCGAATGTGCGTTCGGGCCTTTTTGCCGCCTCTCGCTGGGCTAACTCCGAGGCCGTCGTTGTTTTTCGTAAAAATGCGATGCAGGGGTCCCGCTCATCATCTATGAGCTGTTCCCACGCCTCCTCGTCAAGTTCATACGTCTCCAATGCCCTTATGGATGCTTCCATAGGCGTGGCTTCGTCTGACAGATGAAGGCTGGAAATAACGACCGGTTGAAACTCCTCGTTCAACGTCGCTTCTCCCCATCGTATCTTCGGCTCGAAGGCCGTGAACCAGGGGTACCCAAGGATCACTTCGTCTCTTCCTAAATTCGTGATTAGGAAGCGAAGCGTCTTGGTCTCCTTCCCTGTTCTTACAGTGAGATCGGTGTATTGCGTGATCTCCCCGTCCTGGTTGTTCGTCCCATCTACGTTCCAAATGCGGATGGGATGCGAGACATCTCGGGTGGATATCTGTAGTCGTTTGAGCAGTGTCGAACAAATGAAATTGTCGGTTGCTCCGGAGTCCACTAGGACTTGTCTTTCGGCCGTTGTGTGTGCAGATTTGAATAGTACTGGGATTCGCATGGATCGATATCTGCTAGTGTACACATTTAGATTTAACGCTCTAGCCCAGGCCGCCGGGTTCAAGCGTCGGGAAAACCCTCTTTCCCGAATAATTTGTCCACCATGAGGTCCCTGACCTCCTGTGTCTGTGCTTTCATCGCAGCGATCTGCGCATCCGCCTGCTCTTCATTCGAAAGTATGCGATTAGAAGATACGGCGACAGTAGTGATGGTGGGAGTTGATACGTCTGGAGTCGGGGTAAAGGAGGAGGGTCCGGAGGAGGTAGTAGCCGCGCGCGTTCCCTTTTGTGGGCAGTTACGCGACATGTGCCCTTGAGCACGACATCTAAAACATCGTCCCTCCTTCTGAAGCTGGGCCCGGTCTCCGTCGGTAAGTGCCACGGAGGCTCGGGCGCGTCCAACATCCATGGCGTTCGGGTTTCGGTTCTGTTTGAGAGCCTGGACCCACTGCTCTCGGCTGTGTCCGCTCTTCTTTCCGCGCTGGGCTCTGTTCTTTCCCAGGCGATCCTTTAAAACCAAGTATTCAGCCTGCTGTAGACGAGCAGCCGCTTTCCAATCATCCCATGTGATCGGGTGTTGGAAGCGTGTGGCGTTGATTACTAACTGGTCTGGAAGTCCATCCTGGAACATGTCCAGCGTCGTGGCTTCATCGGGGTTATACCCGGCTTTGTGGACTAGGTTGGAGAACGTAGCCACATAGGTGTCGATATCTTCGCCCTTCATGGTCAGAGTTTGTAAGCTCTTCCGGGCCTTCGTTCGTTCCGCCGTATCGGTATACGATTGTGTGAACCGATCGCGGACGGTGTCCCACAGGTTCATTTCCGTCATCAGGACGCCTGTGTTTCGCTGGCCCTCAAGCCAAGCGAACTGCTCTGTGACCCAATCGTCGACTAGGGGTCCGCGGATGTACGAGAGAAAGGTCATCGCGCGGGGGTAGGGGATAGCGAGCTGGTCGACGGTGGGGTTCATTTCTCGGTATAGGTTGAACGCAAGCATGAACTGCTTGCTTTTCTCTCGGTCTCCGTTGAACTCAGGGGGTGGGTTCCCTCCTAAGCGTCCGTGTCCTCCAGGTGCGGGCGGGATTGCGGCTGGTGCGGCTCCGGCGGGGGGAATAGGAGCGCCACCTGCTCCACCGCCCCCGCCTCCTCCGCCACCTGCGCCGCCTCCTCCACCGCCTGGCGCACTTCCTCCACTAGCGCCGCCACCCGAGAGACCTCCTCCAGGAGCTGCGCCTCCGCCTCCAGGAGCCGCTGCTCCACCTGACGGGCCGCCGCTAGGAGCGCCTCCACTACCAGAAGGAGCTGGTCCTCCGCCGGTAAGGGTTGTGCTGGCCGAGGCATGAGTTTGTGACATGGACTGGGGTGTAGGTTGGGAGCCAGGTAGGTCTGGGGGGTTCACGAATAGGGAGGGGGTGAACGTGGTTGTTGGTACGGAGACACTAGGTGAATTATCAGGGTCGGAGTCAACGTCAATCCCTTTCGGGTTATGACTCTTTAGTGGTCCGACGTTCAGCTCAAGCGGTACTGGTCCAATAGTATACCAGCTTCGTTCGTTCGGCGAGTAATCAATATAAGCCCAGAGACGTTTATCCTCTAGGTAATGGATCTGGTGATACTCTTTCTTTTTCGGGTTGAAGATGTAATATCCTTCAACGTTGTTGATTTCTGCCCAGACAGCCGCTCCTTTGATGCGGTCAGAGAGCTCGTCGGTTGTGAGCCGAGTGATGTACTCTGGCTGGAATCTGGATCTAGCGTGACTAGGCGTCGCCACAATGGGAGACTTGACTTAATGTAACGCCACCACAGGGGCGTTAAGTACGACGTGTACTTCGGTTAAGTCACGGACGGTAACGGGAAAGGAGTAAGTCAGTTACGACTTAGTTCGATGGTGAACAAGTACCACTTGGCCTCCGTGGACACAAGGGTAATAGCAACGGCAGGCTCAAGCGCAACGGCGAGCAAAGAGGGGGAGTCAAGCGAAAGTGCGACTCAAAGGATCAGTTCGTGAGAGAAGACAGCGGTGTGGTATTACACAAGAAGTCAAGTCTACCGTACAAGCTAGGTAGTGCGGGACTTATATACTAGTACACGATGTTTGTCAGAGACAAACATATGGCGCGATCCTAGGATCCGAGTCCTAGAGAGCTAACAAGGGGAAAGTACAAAACGAGAACAAGGGGATTCCGCGGGACGACACGTGGATCAGAAGTCGTCAGCGGATTCTGGAAGTCGCGCCACGGGGCGTCGTAACGGTCATGCGCTAGGCGCGAGATAAGGGCCGAGGCACGGGTCGAAGCGGATCGTATCGTAAAAGTACAATAGAAGTCTGACGCCGAATACGAGTCACAAGATACGAGGCAGGAAGAAGGACAGAGAGAGAGGAGGAAATCGTAACATCGATGATGGCGTCACCCCGATAGAGGGGGCGTCCCAGCGTGTCGCACGCGTACGGGGTCTCGCGGGGGTTGTCAGAGTCGGTAGTGCTAATGATGAATGGGTGCTCAGCTGGGTACCACTCCTCAAGGTGCTCGGGCTGGTCGTACACCACGCGCGCATCCTCGCGGTGAACCGGGCCCGCCTCTCGAGGATCGCGGTTCTCTTTGTCGCTGCCCTCTCCAGCTGTTCCAACCTCCAGGCTTCGGCCTCGAACCTCCATCCTGTTAGCATTCGAGCCTTCTTCAGCAACTCCTCCATCTCCGGCGTCGGACTCCTCTTCGTTCTTGACCCAGTACTCGATGCGGACTGGGATAGGTCGAGGTGAGGCGTCCGGACTGATTTCGAGAGCTGCACGAAGCTGATCAACTTCGGCCTGCGTGTAGGGGGCGGTGTTGAGTTGTTGTCCGTCTTGGGTGAGGAGCCAATAGGTGGCGGGGGCGTCGGGGTTGTTGATGTCGTTGACGGGTGCGATCCGACCCATGGCCTCGCAGAACTCTTCGTAGGTGAGGTTGTCGACGAGGTGGGGAGCGAGTGGTGCGCAAGAGGAGACGGGGGAAACAGCGGAGGACGACATGTATGACTGTGAGAGGAATCCAGGTTGGAAGGGTGAGTTCGACTTAGCGTGAGTGGGCGGGTTTATAACCATTGCTCGGGCTTTTGATGTCCGCTCGAACTCCGCCAAGGCTTCATCCGCTGAGAGGTCTTCTTTGTTGACCCACTGATTGTCCGAGTCCGGATAGCCCTTCCATTTCACGAGGTACTGCCGTTTCTTGCTTCTGCCGAACAGCCGAGCATCTAGAATGCTTTCGATTTCGTATTCCTCCTCTCCCTCCACTAGGTCTGGTGGCGGGCGTGTGAAGTTTTCCCCGTGCATGGGCATTTCGCGATAAGGTGTGAGTAGGTCAATGTGAAACACGGGGTGGATTCTCCACTGCGTGGGAAGCTCCAGTTGGTAATTGACGGGCGATAGTACCTTGTTGATCCGGAAGGGTCCATGCCGTCGTGCTGCGAGTTTTGCGGTTGGTTGGTTGGTGCGTAAGTGGCGTCCTTCTAGCCATACTTGGTCTCCTTCCTGGTACTGGGGCGTGCTTCGGTGTTTGATCCACAAAGATTGTGCCTTTTTGATCAAGTGTTGGGCCTCGTTCCGTGCTTCTCGGAATTGTTGAAGTCTCGTGTTCACCTGTGGGATAGGGGATTGTTTATCCATCCAATCAGCACGCGGGTCGTATCCCATCATGAGCGAGAATGGGGACTTCCGTGTTGCCTCGTGTGGCCAGCTGTTGTGCGCGAATTCTGCCAATGGTAAGAAGTGCGCCCAGTTATCTTGACGCTCGTTGGCCCAGAACCTAAGATACTGTTCTAGCCACTGATTGGTCCGTTCCGATTGCCCGTCCGTTCGTGGATGATACGCCGTAGATATGTTCTGGTAGATCCCAAGTATACGGCATAATTCGCGGGTGAATTTGGATGCGAAATGTGGATCCCGGTCGCTAATGATCTTTGCCAGTAGTCCGAATCGTCTGAAGACGTGGGTTACGTACAGGGCTGCGGTTTCCTCCGCCGTGATTTCTTTGACACAGGGGATGAAAATGGACGCCTTAGTGCAGTCGTGGTCTGTTACCGTGAGTATTGAGTTGTGCCCTTCAGATACGGGGAGTTTAGTGATGAAGTCCAGCGCGATTACTTCAAAAGGCTTAGCATCGGGGATCGGCATGATGGGTACCAATGGCGCTCGTGTGGGTCGGTTGTTAACCTTGTGTCTTTGGCATTCTGCGCACCCTTTCACGTATTCCGTGATATGTTCCAGCATGTGCGGCCACCAATAGTGTCGTTCGATGATTCTGAACGTTCTCTTGATTCCCGGGTGTCCGTAAACTGGGGGGTCGTGGTGGTTACTGATGATCGTGCGCCACAGCGAGGTTTCGCCTGTTATCACCCGTGCTCCTTGCTTGTACCATACTCCGTCGAATTTCTTGAGGTGATGTGCGTCCACCCATGGGAGTATTCGTTGTTCGTCTTGGGTGTGGTCTTCAGGTATTTGGGTGAGCGCGGCTCTCGCGAAGACTTTGTCTGGGAGCACTACTACTCCCTCGTTGTCCTGATCTCCTCGGTTATAGTCCGGCCGTCGTGATAGGGCGTCGGCTCGTCCGTTGTTGGTTCCTTTGATATGATGAATCTCAAAGTCGTACTCCATTAGTTCTAATACTTCTCTGGCCACTCGTCGACTTATCTTCTGAGCAGACCTCCAGTGCGTGAGGTTAAGGTGATCCGAGAAAATTTTGATCTTGTGTGGCGATCCCGCGAGTAGGGGTCTCCAGTGTCTTAGGGCTTTGACGATCGCTAGGAGTTCCAGGTCGTATATATCGTAATTGCGCTCGGCTTCATTGAGGGTCGCCGAGTAGTATCCTACCGGGTGTCGTTTTCCGTCCTTCTTCTTCTGCAGCAATACTGCTCCTACCGCGAAGCCCGACGCGTCTACTTCGAGTTCAAATTGGTCAGTGAGGCAGGGGTGTGCGAGTACTGGTTCCTCGGTGACGAGTGTTTTGAGTTTCTGGAACGCTCGCTCTTCGTCTGTACCCCATTGCCATTCAGCGTCTTTCCTCGTGAGCTTGTTGAGAGCTCGGGCGTGTGTGGCGAAACCGCGAATGAAGAGGCGGTAAAAATTACAGAAGCCGAGGAAGGAGCGAACGTCTCTGACCTTCATTGGGCGTGGCCAGTCTTTGATGCCTGAAATTTTTACTGGGTCCATACGTGTTACCCCCTTTTCAAGGATTACCCCCAGGTAATCCATTCGCGGTGAGTGGAATAGGCATTTCTCTGGCTTGAAATAGAGGTCGTGGTCCATCGCTACTTGGAGTACGTCGCTGACTGCGTTGATGTGTGCTTGCAAACCCGCGTTTTCGTGAGTGGCTATGCCTATGTCGTCCATGTAAACTCGTATGATGGTGCCTAAGAGCTCATGTGTGGCGATGGTAGGGCCCAATATTTCGTTCATCATAGTTTGGAACGTTGCCGGTGAATTTGTGAGTCCAAAATACATCACGAGTGGTTCGAAGAGCCCATACCGCGTTTTAAAGGCCGCTTTTGGCTCGTCCCCTGGTTTAATGCGTATGTTGTTGTATCCCCATCGGACATCCAGTTTGGTGTAGATGTGACCGTTTCCCAAGTCATTGATGAGTTCTGACATAAGTGGAAGTGGGTATTGGTTGCGGATCGTACACGCATTGATTTTTCTGTAGTCCTGGACGGGTCATAGTTTTCCATCTTTCTTCTTGATAAAGAAGAATGATGATGCGTAGGGCGACTTGCTGGGGCGGATATATCCCATCTTTAATTGCTCGTCAAGCCATTTCTTCAGTTGGGCGTCTTCGTCCTGTGTCATAGGGTAGACTTTACAGTCGATCGTCGCTGGGGTACCGGGTTTGAAGTCAATCGCGTGATCCCATGGTCTAGACGGTGGGAACCGGTGAGACGCCTCTTCACTGAATATCTTGGCGAAGCGTTGGTAAGGAGCGGGGATTGCCACGGCCACTGTGTTCTGCTTAGCGGCTATGGCAAGTTCAGTGGCGGTGGTACGTAGCTGGCATTCGTCCTCTAACTCTTGAACTATACCCTCTTTTTCATCATTGGTGAAGGTTTGTCCGATTGTGACTTCGTCGTTGGTGGTTGCTCCCGCAATAACCATACAGGGTTCGGAAGGGTTGATGGATCGGATGACTATGGGAAGGGTATCTTCGTGAATAGTGGCATGGGTCCAGCTGATCGTGGGTTCATAGGTGGCTAGCCAGGGGTATCCCAGTACTAGGTCTTCGTTTCCGATATCAGTGACAAGAAATCGGATGGTCCTGTGAATCCCTTTGGTCTGTACGTCTAAGTCCACGAAGTGAGTGATAGACCCAGCTTTGTTTTCCGTGTTGTCTATGTTCCATATTTTCTTTGGGCGCTCCAGTGCTTGAAGTCCCAGCCCCATTCGTTTAGTGAACGCAGGTCTTATGAAGTTGTCGGTGGCTCCGGAGTCTACGAGCCCTTTTATGTCGGCCATTGAGTAACTGGTGCGAATCGAGACTGGAATTCTAAGAGACCGAAAGCGAGTCATGATTACAGAGTTACAATTTGTTGCCCTCACCCAGGCCGATGGGTTCAGGCGTCCCGAAAATCCCCCTTCTCCCACAAGTCTTGGAGAATTAGGTCTTTGACCTCGTCGCTTGCTCCCCTAACCCCTTCAAGCCAGCTGCTCGCCGTCTGTTGTGGTTCTCCAGTGTGGGCCACTTGAGCACGGGGTTCTTGACCATAGTAGTCCACCTCCATGCTGCGGCTGTTGCTTGCAGGGCGCCACTGCTGTTGTTGTGGCCTTTGTTTTCTGGGACGTGTGCAATTGCGTGAGATGTGTCCGAGTCCACTACAGTTGTAACAGACGACTTCCCTCATATCCCTTCGAGGGGTATTTCCTCCCTGTCCCGGTCCTCCCCTTGGTGGGAATGGGGGGCGCGGTTGGTAATTTCCTCGGTTAGGGTCTCCTACCTCTGCGAGTCGAGCGTGTGATTGGTCCGCGGACGTGTCCATTGCGTTCGGGTCGTATCGTGGGGCCTGGTTACGTGGCGTGTTCCACGGGGATCCCCCGAAGCGCGGAGGTGGGTTGAAGCGAGGTGGTGGTCCTCTTGGAGGCCCTCTTGCTGGTACGGACATTCCGAGTCGGGCGTGGAGGTGAATATATTGCTTCTGGCGTCTGAGCGCCGCGTTCTTCCATTTGGTAAAGGTGGTAGGTCCATTGAGTTTGTAAACCTTCGTGAATAGTTTGCTCGGGAGTCCAGCCGTGAAGCGGTCGATGGTTTGTTGGTCATCGAGACGGTACTCAGCTTTCCAGCATAGTTGTTCGAAGTTGGTGACGTACGAATCAATATCATCACCCGTCATTCTGAATCCTTTGGCTAGCTCTGCTTGGGCTTGTTCCTGTTCCAGGGTGTTCGAGAATCGGTCTGCGAATCCTGCCGCTAGCGTGTCCCAAAGATGTTCGTCATATCGGTCTCTTCCTTGGCGTACTTCAGTGTTGAGCCATTGAAGGAAACCGAGCGTCCAGTTTGCGACGGATGCCCCTTTGATGTACCCTAAGAACAGGAGGCACCTTTTGTATACATTACGCATGCTCGGCGCGTCGAAGTTGAGTCCCCAGTAGGCGTGCCATTGCGTGAGAAAAGACTCGTAGTCAGTCCGATCTCCCTTGAATATGGTCGGCGGCTCACCCTCAAGTCGAGGCGTTGGCGCTCCTGGTGCTACTGCTCCGCCCGGTATTCCTCCTCCAGGCGGTCCTCCTCCGAACCCTCCGGGGAATCCTCCGCGCGGACATCTTGGCGGTCGTCTTCCTTCACCTGGTGGCAGGTTGTTGCCTGGCGGGTCAGGTTGATCGGGTCCTATAGCTCGAAACATAGCCACATCATCTGCCGTCATGCGATGTCCCGTTGCTGGGTGTATAGGGAGTAGGAGTTGCTCGGCTTCTTCTCGAGTCCTTCGAATTTCTTCCTCTACTGCCTCGTTGGTAATGGTTTCGGTAATGGTTGCCATTGCGGCTGGTGGGTTGACTCTGATGATTTCTGGTTGTTGTGAGACGGGGATAGACTCAGCTAGTCGGGTTACTTCTTCTACTTCCGAGTCTTCTTCGTCTTCCGTGTGTTCTCCTTCCTCGCTAGTTTCTGAGGGTGCGGATGTCCTTGGTTCCGACGTACTTGGTTCTTCTTCTGGTTGTCCGTCTATGCGGCCCCACTGTTCTCTGGTGGGTAGGTTGCGGGCGTCTAGGTCGCAGTTGTAGAGTCGGCTTGCTGGGCGTACAACGTCCCACCTGTTGTCGATCGGGTTCCACGTAATCTCTGTCCAGCAGGTATGGTCGAAATTAAACTCAACTGGTCTAAACCTCGTGGGTCCCGATGCGAAGTCGACAAAGTATCCTGTGTCTCCGCGATATTCTCTCCACCTGGCTGCTCCCAGGAATTGTACTGGTACGTTGCGGTCTCCTCGTCTCTCGAGGGAGTAAGTTCTGAAGTCGGTCCACTGGTCTCGAGTTGTAAACGCCACGGTGAGGGATCTTGGTCTTAATGTAACGCCACCACGAGCGTTAGTCCGACTTGGACGACAAAAGGGCATTTACGACTTAGCGGATAGTGGACCGTTTGGTCACGTGATAATTCCCACAGGTACACGGCGCTTATCGAGGCACGTGACGCGTATGCGCACTAGGACGATGCTAAGTCACTAGGCGGGATCGATGAAGATGACTTGCCCGGGTAGGGACAAGCAAACTAAGACACGTGAGGAGAGGAGGAAGTGGTGATTCAAAGAAGACCAAGATGGCGTATCTTGGTCTTTGTGTTCCACTATTTATACATGTATGAGGATGCTTTAAAGCTCCTCCCGAATCCGTACGACCAATAGCGTAAGTAGCTCGAACCCTACTACGGCTATCCTAGTAATGAGTCATGCCCTACTGGCATGTGATACTGCTGTCCACTGACTGATACGATATGTCCGTGACTACTTACTTCCTACTAATGACGCCACAGCCGATCAGCAGGAGTCCACTTCACGCGTCGTGACACACACTATCTTATAGACACCAGCGAATCATCATGCCTCCCTCTGTCAAACATGTCAAGGCCAGACACCTTCCAGACACTTCCTCAGAGGCTGAGAGGGACTCCAATCGTACCTACACTGTACAACAACTCAGATGTGCCAGAGCTTGAGCAAGGGCGACTCAAGCAAGTGGTTAAGGTGACACACAAAGCCAGGTATGCAATTACAGTAGAGACATGACACTATGATCTGACTATTATAAAGGAATGCAGACACTGGTAGGGGCTCAGGTGGAATTGATCCCGCATACCTTGAAAGAGATCATTAGTCGTATAGCAATACTTCATAGAAATATTAGAACTCATGTAAATGGAAACAGACCATAGGGCATGTTGCCTTCTCCATTCTGGAAACTCATGGTAGTTGCCTTGTCCATTTCAGAACCCTCATATGGATATATCCTCTTGACAGAGTGCAGAAGGTAACTCTTCCATTTCAAGACGGCTCATGGGTGTTTCATCTTGCATTTCTGAATCAAGCACAGAGTTTGCATCTTCCATTGTTAAGACACTGATGGAAGTTGCCCATTCCGTGTCTGGAAAACCTATGAAAGGTGTATCCTCCATGTTTTGAATCCACAATGAAGCTCAGTCTTCTGCTTTGGGAAATGACATGTACATTCACTCTTCCATAACTGGAAAAGTCACAGATGCTCACTCTTCTGCTTTGGTAACCAACTGACATGGAGCTGATCTGTCTGGATTTGGTTCTCTGTGTAGCTCATGTATTACTGGTCATTGGTGACAGTTTATGCCAATTGACTTGTCGCATTTCCATACCCCTGATGCTCTGAGACATATTGCATAAACATATAGACTACTAGTACCATGCGTTCAAAGTTATATCATATATGACTGACTTGTAGGTACTGGATGGCTGGACATGGTTTAGCATCAAGCAGAAGGATATTATGCATTGAAGTTGACAGAGTCGTCAAACATGCATCGGTCCAGAGCCACATGTGAAAGTCAATTTCTTTTGTGTGTTGAAGAGTCACATGCAAGAGTCAATTTCCATGAAGCATTGAGACACAGGAGGTTGATTCGACTCCTGTGAATGGGAGTTGAATCTTCAACACATGGGAACAACCAACTTCTGTGAGTCTGCGAGACATGGAAGTTATGAACTTCCATGATTCTGCAAGACACGGAAGTTATGAACTTCTGTCAACACACAGAAGGTATGAACTGCCGTCAACCACATGGCAGTTATGAACTTCCGTCACCCACATGGAAGTTATAAACTTCCGTCGGCAACACGGAAGGTATGAACTTCCGTCACCTGCCCGGAAGTTATAAACTTCCATCGGCCACATGGAAGGTATGAACTTCTGTCGGCCACATGGAAGTTATGAACGTCCGTCGGCCACACAGAAGGTATTACCTTCCGTCACCCACATAGAAGGTATGAACTTCCGTCAGCTACACGGAAGGTATGAACTTCTGTCACTCACACCAAAGTTATGAACTTCCGTCACCCACATTGGAGGTATGAACTTCCATCTGCCACACAGAAGGTATGAACTTCCGTCAGCCACACAGAAGGTATTAACTTCTGTCACCTATATGGAAGGTATGAACTTCCGTCAGCTACATGGAAGGTACGAACTTCTGTCACTCACATGGAAGTTATGAACATCCATCACCCACACAGAAGGTATGAACTTCCATCACCCACATGGAAGGTATTAACTTCCCCCACATGGAAGGTATGAACTTCCGTCAACACACAGAAGGTATGAACTTCCATCACTCATGGAAGTTATGAACATCCGTCGGCCACACGGAAGGTATGAACATCCGTTGGCCACACGGAAGGTATGAACTTCCGTCGGCCACATGGAAGGTATTAACTTCCATCACCCACATGGAAAGTATGAACTTCTGTCAGCTACACGGAAGGTATGAACTTCCATCACTCACACGGAAGTTATCAACTTCCATCACCCACCCTCGAGACACAGGAGGTTGATTCAACTCCTGTGAGTCTTCAACACATGGGACAAATCAACTTCCGTGTGAGTCTGTGAGACATGGACATTATTAGTTTCCGTCAGCCATATGGAAGAATCATCTGCCATAGAGCTTCAAGACATGGCAGGTTGATTCAACTTCTGTATGTCTGCGAGACACGGGAGATATGAGCTTCAGCCACATGGAAGAAACAGCTTCCATAGAGCTTCGAGATATGGGAAGTTGATTCAACTCCTGTGAGTCTTCAACACACGGGAACAATTAACTTCCATGAGTCTATGAGAGACAGGAAGTTATGAGCGCCCGTCAGCCACATGGCAGAATCAATGTCTGTGAAGCATCACGACACAGGAGGTTGATTCAACATCCGTGAGTCTGAGGCTTTGTGACATGGAGGAATCAACTATCAACATACCACAGAAGTCAATTGATCCTGTGCGTTGAAGAGTTAGCCTATGGGGCCGATGGAGGCTCATTTCTATTGTGTCTTGCAGACTCACAGAAGTCAATTGTTCCTGTGGCTTAAAGACTCATGGAAGTTCCCCATCCATCACTGGCAAATCATGGAAGCTTGGTCTTTTGGCAACCAAGATGGAAGATCCATCTTCCGTCTCACACAACTCACAGGAGGTATATCTTCTGTATCAGGAAACTATATGGAATCTTAGCCTTCAGTAGTGGGAACTTACATGGGAGTTCAGCCTTCCATTTCCAGCCACAACATGGATGTTTCTACTTCTGACTTTGGTGTTTCATCTATTTTGTGAACAGACATGGAAGTAGATTCTTCCATTCTGGAAAACTCACAAGGTGTTCAGAAAAGGCCATGGATGTTGATTATTACATGTATATAAAGGAAATCAATGTTGTCTCTTCTGCTTAGTGATTGAAAGTCCGGTCCAGTCCGGTTTTTTTACCTAATTTGGAAAGACCGGGACTGGAACCGATCCATCGGTTCATCCCCGAGGCCCAAAACCGGACCAAACTGACAGGAGTCGGTCCCACCCAGTTGCCGGATTCTCAAAAGACTGGTCCTTGTGGTCTAAACCGGCTCATCAAGGGTCAGTTGCAACTGGCCAAAGACCGACTGCAACCTGTAAATATATGTATTAAACAGTACTACTGGTAGTTACAAATTGTCTAGTACTACTCTATGGATGTAAATATACTATGGTCAACATCGTGAACACGTCGCAGTGGCATCCTATCATCACGTCGTTGTCGTGCCAGCTGTTGTTGATGTGTTGATGTGTTGTGGTTGTCGATGTGCTGGCGGCCATCGTCATGGTTGATGTGTTGATGTTGCTGTCGTTGTGTCGTTGATGCGGCTGTCGAGTGTTGGTGTTGTGGCCAAGGTTGCAGTTGTTGTGTGTCGTCGTCGCGTCGACACGTTGTTGTTGTGGCCGTCGTCGTGGTTGTTGATGTGTTGAAGTTGTGGCTGTCGTCGTGTCATCATTGCGGCTGTCGACATGTCGTTGTTGTCATTGTCGACGTGTCACTGTGGACGTCGTCGTGGTTGTCAATGTGTTGATGGAAGTGTTGATGTTGCAGCTGTCGACGTGCCAGTGTCGCCATTGTTGAAGTGTCGGCCTTGTGGCTGTCGCCATGGTCATTGGTGGTGGCGTGGTTCTTGTTGTTGAGGTGTTGTTGTTGAGGCAGGTCCAAGGCATCGATGTTGGCGTCGCTGCAGTTGGCCCAGGTGTCGTAATGGTGGTCGTAGGTTGCATTCGGTCGTCGTTGTCGATGTTGGTGTTGTCAGATGGTCGTCGTTGTAAAGACCGGTTGGGACCGGTCCCAACCGGCCCTGTGGCGGTTCAGCGAAACTTCAGATTCCACGTGAACCGCAACCAATGCCACTCCAAAATAGGAAGGACCGCAACCGCAGGTCTGGTTGCAACTGGTTGCAGTCTGGTCCGGTTCTGGTCTTTTTGCAGTTCATAGAACTGGACTTTCGAACACTACTTCTGCTGTGGCTAGATCAAGTAGTTTCAATGTATAATTACTTCATCCAGGGTAATATACTTCAGGAACCTGGATTTGTGCACATTACTATGTACATTTAAACATACATATGAAGTCCCTCAAAATTTCATACTTTGGAATATTGCCTCAGAGGAAAATCCCTGAACTGACATTGGGTGGCCCATGAATTCTGGAAAAATCTGGGGCATCGGCCGACGTCGGTTGGCCCATGAGTCATGAGGGGTTCTGCCCGTTGGGTGGCCCATCAATGATGGAATTGATGGCAGATCATTATGTGGTGACTTAATGTGTCCTTGAAAATGATGGGTTCGTCATTTATCTTTGACTGAATACCTGTTACTCATAAAACTTTCAGAATGCATTTGGGAGGCTTTCAACGAACAAAGAGCCGGAAAACGTGCCAAAGACCTTTCTGACATCGTCAATGACTCGATGATTCTTGCTCACGTTGAACTGACCAAAACTACATGTATGCCGAACTAGTTGATCTTAAATCTGAGAACAGTATTCATATCATTCTCAGACCATAGGGGAATGGTGACGAGCATCGCAACATACTTCAAGAAGCCCACATTCCCCACTCTCGTTCAACACTTCCTCCACTACCAGCTATCAAGTGGCTCTAGGTTCGATGTGGATACCTCCAACTCGGAGACTCTAAGTGTACGAGGCCTCCCGGTCTCCAATAAGAAGGTTTCGCTATTTAACTCCACCTCATCGATTTTCCTTGCCCCTAGTGACCCTTGCAGTATACATGGCCTTCATCGAGAATAAATTCGGTCGACGTGGAGTTGGAGGGGGGGCCCCACAGTATGATGTGGTCCTGGTAAACACGGGGGATGGTGGAAACAAGGCCCTCCTGATGTCTGGCTATGCCGCCACTCAAGTTCTCTTTTTTTTTTTCTCTCAAGCACAGTGGTGAAAAATTTCCCGCAGCACTTGTATGGTGGTATACTCTCTCTGACGATAGTTGTTACGAATCCCAACCGCTGACGCTACAGAACACGGGCTGGAGGAACCGCCTAGCTGGGCAGAGACTCCCGATGGCTCAGACGCTGCTAGCGGGACCTTGCAGAGCGCTAGGGAGATCTTCAGGAAAGGTCTGGACTCATAATGGTATGATCACGTGACCGGAGCCTAGACTGACCTAGAACAATGACAAGTGATGGCGCAATATGCATGTGGCCTTCTAGTAGGTTCCATGACTGCACACGGACCCAGATCCCAGATAGAGCGGACTTAGCTGAGTATGAACCTTATGTACCTGCATGTATATATACCAGGCTTGTCTTCATACTCGAGTCCTCAGACTTGATTTACTTAGCAATACCAGCTTTGTATCTTGGGAACCCTGCTCTGCCTTGCCTTAAGCCTTCCCCTTATCTTGTGCATCACCATTCTTGCCTCGCCTCTTCGAGTGTGTGCCTTCAACCGATATCAGTCTCCATTATTGCCGTTGTCCGATAATGCCGAACGCGTCTTCTGCTAGACCTGCTGCGGGTACTTCGAACGATGGACGTTGCCCCGCTGGTGGCGTTACAATAGTGGGCACAGGGATGAGGTGACAGGTATGTGGCTGGTCAAACGTGAATATAATCAGGACCAGAAACCGCATCTGGTGGTAGGGATTACCACGGGTCACCCCTGGGTAATTTTGGGGCTACCTGTACCCATACCTGCCGAAACCCGTACCTGCTAATACGCCCAGCACATGGCTGGCCAGGTAAATCGATGTTTTTGCACCTTTTGTTACTGTCTCGCACCGCTCCAGTGGCCCGCGCTTTCCCACACTTCGGCCGAGTTTAGAGATTTCAGGTCTGGTTGGGTCTGGTCTTTAGCCTGATTTGGCCACAACCGAAACTGCGACCGGTTGGCCTTTTTACCGACACTGCCCAACTGACAACTGGACTGCGACCGACCAATTGTCATCAGTTGTGCGACCAGTTATAGTCGGTTGGAACCGGTTCCAACCGACATCTGCTGTGATTTTTCGTACCAAGGGAAGCAGGTGTTCTATTAAATGTTGTATAGAAAGTCTACTGTACTGTACACTAGCTACTAATGATAATGCCCGCTGCTCTCTGTCTGAGTTGTCGGTGGACTCGTTGTTGTTGCCGCCGACATTGTCTTCAAGTTGCCGTCCGTCGTTGTCGTCGCCTCGTCATTGTCCTTTTGCTGCTGTTGTCGCCTTGCCCGCTGTCATACTAGTGGTCGACCTCGCCTTTCCCGCTGTCGTGGCGGTTGACCTCTTGCCCGCTGTTGTGGTGGTCGACCTCGTCTTGCCCACTGCCCGCTATCGTGGTGGTCGACCTCGCCTTGCCTGCTATCGTGGTGGTCGCCTTGCCTGCTGTCATGGCGGTTGACCTCACCTCATATTTGCCTGTTCTGAGGTGTTGTGGGTCTTGGTCGTGAACTTGTGTTGCTGCCGCTGCTGGTGTTCTTGAGGCTTGTTGTCGCTGTTGCTGCGTAGTTGTCGCCATTATTGAGTAAGCAAGGCGAACAAACTGAACAAAACCAGCAAATTGCGGCAATCATCCGGGCTGGGCACAAACTGGGATGAGATCCCATGATGCATGTGACTTGCGTCATTCCACCTTGGCATACACCCGGCAATGACAGCACCAACGACAACCCCCCACCAATGCCACGATAACCATGACACCAGCGGCAGGAACGAAGGCAAGGCAATGACAGCTCATCCACGACGACAACAGGGTGAAGCACAACGGCAATGGCACCCACTGGTACAAGGCAGCATCGAACGCTGTTGCCCGCAAGCCCACAAGTTGGCCTGCAACGGCAACGACAACAGACAATAACAACACAGCAGACGACACAGCAGACGACGGCGGTGACACGATGATGCAGCAGACCGCGGCGGTGATGCGACAACGCAGCAGACCGCAGCAGCAACACAACAATGCAGCAGGTGGCGGCGGCGACGCGACGATGCAGCAGACGACGGCGGGGGGCAGTGACGATGGGCTTTATTGTACTAATAGATAGTTGTGTTATAATACTTGTTGTATTCCACTGTTCCTTACTCCATAAATACAGTACCACGATGATAGCCTAGTAATAACCCGGGCCCTCAGTGTCGATACAAGAGCGGTTGCGACCAGTTGTAGTCGGTCGCAACCGGTTGGAGAACGCGGTGGAATCTCAGCGACCGCAACCGCACCTCGCTGTGCTGGGCCCCAACCGCAACCGAAAGTCCGGTTGTTTCCAGTTGTGGTCTGGTTGGGTTGCGGTTTTTTTCCGGTTTGGGCAACTGGACCTGATATCACTAGTGCTTGGCTCCAGCTCATCAAGGCAACAAGGACAACCCCGGATACTGGCTGCGTCAATTGCAGGTACCACGACAGCATGTGCAGAGGAGCATGACGAGGTTCTTCCAGGAGCAGTTCCTGATGCAAAGAAGAGACAGGCGCGACGTCCAGCGGCAGTGTCGCATGTGCACGCACATTCACAGTGCATCTCGAGGTCAGCAATTGCTACAGGTATGTGGGGTAGCAGTTATGGTACCCGCGGCAAGGTGCGCAGTACATGCAACCAACAAAGTCAAGAGCGGCATACATCAAGGAGTTCGCAAGTGCAAGAGTGGCAGCGACGGCGCCAGCCGTGTGTGGGTGCCTGCAGCAGGTGTAAAGCTCCACGATACCATTCTACACACGCAGCCACATCTACAGCAACAGCAACGACGTGCAAGGCATCCGTGTATCGGCAGCGACATACATCAGGGAGGATCGCGAATCCAGCAGCAGAGACTGTGCCAGCGGCGTGTGGGCCTTCGCGTCTTGCACAATGGTTCAGAACAATGCTAGGCGTCGACTCAAGCGTTTTCAAGCCTCACAGATGTGTGCGCAACAAGAGTGACTACCAAGAGAATGACATCTGGTGATGCACCGCAAGTGTATCAGCAACTGTGCCACAATTGTGTGGCTTTCGGCAGCTTGTCTATGCGACCAGGGCGACTCCACGTACCAGCACGCATGCTTACAACTCCTGCGACAGTGCACCCAGCAAATGCGACTCAGCTGAAGACATTGGCACTACTGGGCAAGGCAGTCTCGAAAGCACAAGGCGCAGCAACTCCGCCACGCCTGCGCAGACTCTTGCAACCCACTGTGAGGATGCTAACAATCCAAGGAATGTCCCAGGCACCCGGCGCGCATGTGCAGCAATGCGCATGACAGCCGCGCGTTGATGCCGACATCATCTCTCTCCACATCAGTAAGTTGACATGTTGCTGCCAGGGATTTTCCAACTTTCTGCTTGTGCACCAGCAGGAAACCAGTGCAAGTTGGACAAGTTGGCAAGTTAAATGTAGAGCTGTTCCAAAATATTGTTTAATATCATTTTTATTTGAATAAATAATAAAATAAGTTGTTTTTATTGTTAATTACTACTAATCACAAAAAGAAGCATTATTGCATAGAACTTAAGGCATAAATTATTTATATTGCTAATTATCAATACAGACATTGTGTAGTTAAAATATTAGTTAAGATAACTGAGCCCCATTGCCCCTCTTCGCTCATGGTGGGGTCTTAGCATGTGCTGGGTCGGGTGGCGGGGTGTTGCGCACCGTGTTGGGGTGGTGTGGGGGTCAGTGGTTGCTGGGGCCTTATGCGTCGTGTTGAAGGGGCGTGGCGGGTCAGCAGTGTCTTGCGCATTGGCGTGCCGTGATGGGTCGGTGGGTCTTGCACGCTGTGTGAGGGCAATGTGATGGGTTGGCGGTGGTGGGGTGTTGGCGTGGCGGTGAGTTGGCCGGGTCTTGCACGCTGCGTGAGGGCAACGTGATGGGTCAGCAGTGGCGGGGTGTTGGCGTGGCGGTGAGTTGGCCGGGTCTTGCGCACCGTGTCGGGGTGGCGTGAGGGTCGGGTTGCTGGGGCCTTGCATGTCGTGTTGAAGGGGCGTGGTGGGTCGGCAGGGTCTTGTGTGTCAGCGTGCCGTGACTGGTCAGTGGGGTCTTGCGTGCCGCATTGGGGCGATGTGGTGGGTCGGCGGTGGCAGGGTGTTGGCGTGGCGGTGAGTTGGCGGGTGGCGGGGTGTTGCACGCCGTGTTGGGGTGGCATGGGGGTCGGTGGTTGCTGGGGTGTTGCGTGTCGCGTTGAAGGGGCGTTGCAGGTCGCAGGGCATTGCGTGCCATGTTGGGGTGGCGTGGTGGGTTGGCGGGGTGTTGGGGCAGGGATGAATGGAGGTGGAATGGCCTGCAACGTCCAGGGTGAGCGGGAAAAAAAAAAAAAAAAGAAAAAAACTTATCTTATACATTGGGCTGAAGGTCTTGTGTGCCATGTTGGGGCGGCGCGGCGGGTTGGCGGTGGTGGCATGTTGGGGCAGGCAGTGGCTTGTGTGCACCAGGGGGCGGCAATGACCTGCAACGTTCAGGGTGAGCGGGAAAAAAAAAGGAAAAACAAAACAAAAACAAAACAAAACAAAAACAAAACAAAAACAAAACAAAAACAAAACAAAAACAAAACAAAAACAAAACAAAAACAAAACAAAAACAAAACAAAAACAAAACAAAAACAAAAACAAAAAAACAAAACAAAACACATCTTGATGCATCCCAGTGCATATGTCTTGATCACAAGTGAGGATGGGAGAGGGGCTTGGAAGGGTGAGTCTGGAGAGGCCGGACGAGGGGTGGAAGTGGGAGCACAGGCAGGAGGGTTAAGGTGAGCGAATATACTGGTGGGGGGTAGGGATGTCAACGAGTTAGACTCGTCTATACTCGTTTGGCTGTATCTCCTGAACCAGTGATCGTACAGGTCTGAAATTTGGCATACAAGCAGGCATATTGTATATCTGCTCGCAATCCAAATTTCAGACCTGTACGATCACTGGTTCAGGAGATACAGCTAAACGAGTATAGACGAGTCTAACTCGTTGACATCCCTAGCACTGGGGGGACGTCGCAGCATGACTTAGTGGGGAAATTGTGTCTGGTGGAGACTTAATCTGTGGCGTGGGAATGTGTGTCGTTGACGGGCACTCGTGATGCGACAACTGGACCTGTTCCTCTCCCACGAGGGGGGTTGTCTTTCCTTTCTTCTCTTACCACCGCGCCGTTGTTACACATGGACCACCCCCACAGCTACGCAAGATGGAGGACGTGGCTGAGGATGAGCTGGGCTTCAGCCCAATGCATAAGATATGTTTTTTTTTTTCTTTTTCTTTTTTCCCGCTCAACCTGAACATTGCAGGCCATTGCTGCCCCCTTGTGCATGCGAGCCACCTCCATTCGTCCCCACCCCAACACGCCGCTCCGACATGGCTCGCAACATGCCACCACTGCCAACCCGCCAGGCCGCCCCAACACGGCACACAAGACCTTCGGCCCAATTAATAAGATAAGTTCTTTTTTTTTGTTTCCTTTTTCCTGCTCACCCTGAACGTTGCAGGCCATTGCCACTCCCTCGTGCACACAAGCCACCTCCATTTTATCCCCGCCCCAACACGCAGCCACCGCCAACCCACTGCACCACCCCAACACGGCACGCAAGACCTTTGGCCCAATGTATAAGATAAGGGGGGTTTTTTTTTTCTTTTTTTTTCCCGCTCACCCTGGACATTGCAGGCCATTCCACCTCCATTCGTCCCTGCCCCAACACCCCGCCAACCCACCGTGCCACCCCAACATGGCACGCAAGACCTCGACCGCCAACCCACCACCATGCCACCCCAACATGGCATGCAACGCCCCACGACCCGCAACGCCCCTTCAATGCGACACGCAACACCCCAGCAACCACCGACCCCCATGCCACCCCAACATGGCACGCGATACCCCGCCACCCGCCGACTCACCACCACGCCAACACTCTGCCACCGCCGACCTGCCACGTTGCCCCAATGCGGCGCGCAAGACCCCGCCAACTGGTCACAGCACGCCGATGTGCAAGACCCTGCCAACCCGCCACACCCCCTTCAACGCGACACGCAAGGCCCCAGCAACCCGACCCTCACGCCACCCCAACACGGCACGCAAGACCCTGCCAACTCACCGCCACGCCACACCAACACCCCACCACTGCCGACCCATCACGTTGCCCTCACGCGGCGCGCAAGACCCTGCCAACCTGCCACGCTGCTGCAACACGGGAACCCCTGCCACGTCACGACCCTGGCCCCACCTGGCCCTGTCGCCACCAGTGCTTGGCTCCCACTGTAGTACTAGTACCCATGTATTTGTTTAATTCTGAATAAAATATCATTTTTATGCTACCATTATATGACTAAGATATGACTAATGATATGTTTAATATTTTGATAAGACTAAGATATTGATAATATAACTAATACATGTATGACTAATATATGGCATGATTAATGTACTTGTATGACTTTCTGAACCTGTGTGTAACGCCACCAGTGGGGCGACGTCCATGGTTCGAAGTACCCGCAGCAGGTCTGTGATGACTCACTGTCACTCGACAGGGAGGCACGACGGGGGAAGCAGAAGACCGGGGGTGGTGGAGAACTCGAGGCGTGGCACAGGACAACTGTGATGGGGACGTTCGGCTCAACAGACAGAACTTGCAGACTTGCAAGGGATAGTGGCGCTTAGTACTTGAACCGCAGTCAAGTAGCTGAAGGGGCACTGTGCGCGAAGAGGAGGAAGAGGCGAGCGGAGAGTGTAAACAAGTGGATTAAGACAAGTGGACAGTCTGAGGGACTGTCCGTTGTAACACGCTAGCTTATATACCTAGGGACATGGTCTGTGCGTAACTTTAGGGCAGGCTTAGGGCCGCTCATGGGTGCTGCGGAATACTGCGCTTTGCTGCGCAATGGAACGTTCGAGAGACATCTAATAATAGTGTCCAATGGCGATAATACGTGTGACTGCGCCGCAGTCGATCACGTCATAGAGATGACTGCTCCGCAGTCCAATAGGAATAATCACAGGAGTGGTACGACTGCTCCGCAGTCGATGACGTTATGATGATTTGACTGCTCCGCAGTCCAATCAGAATAATCCAGGGAATGGTACGACTCTCAGTCGTCAGGTGACTTGATAAACGATGGGAGATCACGTGACACATCACGTGATCGTCGGAGTACGAAATTCAAACTCCGAATCCGGATTTCCCCTTTAGGAAGGTGATTACATAAGACCGGGCCGGCGCGGACCGATCTTAGACGCCTGAGTCGCGAACCAACTTTATAGGTTCGTGACAGTATCCCCTTTTTAACACCGTGCTGCACCGACAGCACTGTTTGACTTTCTTGGGTTTTTAGGGGCACTGGAGTGGTCTTTTGTGGAACCTTTTAAGACCGGGTCAGGAGTAGGTTATGGGGGCCAGAAATTCGTTGGAGTCAGGATATCCCTTCCACTTGATCAGGTTCGGTACCCCTTTCTTGTTTGGTGGTACTTTGGATTTCAAGACCGCTTCAACTTCGTAATGTTTGTTCTCTCCTTTTGGATGATCTCGGGAGGTGGTTGGTGAAGTTCGGTTCGTGGATATCATTCGTATGATATGGGGGATCGGGGATTTGTGGAAGACTGGATGTGTATGCCATGTCATGGCATTGTAGGGCAGGCTTGAGCTTGGGACGCGTAGTGTGGATGTTGGTTCTTTCCAACCGGGTTAAGTCTCTAGACTTTTGAATTTTCAGGGTAGTACTTGTGACTTGGAATTTTGCATGAATTCTGCCGTTGGGGAACTTGTGTTGCCATAGGAATGAATTGATGGCCTCAGAAGTGAACGCTCGTTCCTCAGGTTCTACTGCATCAGTAGTCAGGATTATAGTATCTTGGCTTGATAGGGGTTTAATTATTGATTATGGTGTCTTGAGTTTGGGTTACCAGGGTACTCGTGTGTGAACCGCCATACTGACTTCTCTTGTCATATGTCTGCGTGTGTTGGATGTGTCACGGGGAAGTGGTCTGTCGGGGTACTCGGGTGTTGGAATGCCATACTGACTTCTCTTGTCATATGTCTGCATATCTTGGATTTGTCGCAAGGGAGGACATTGCTGGGTTACTCGGGTGTGGGACGCCATACTGACTTTCTCTGTCATATGTCTGCGTATCTCGGGTTTGACGTTACTGGGTTTCCAATGCCATACTGACTATTCTGTCATATGTCTGCGTGTCTTGGGTGTGCAGGGTTCTTTGGGTTCAGAGCGCCATACTGACATCTTTGTCATATGTCTGCGCATACTGGATGTGTTGCAGGGGAGTGGTTTGCCTAGGAAGTGTCTTTTACACTTGTGGTTTGCAGGGATTGTTCGGGTTTCCAACGCCATACTGACTACTCTGTCATATGTCTGCGTGTCTTGGGTTCGTTGTTGCAGGATAGCTTGGGAAGTGTCTTCTACACTTGGTTTGTTGCAGGGTCGCCGGGAAGTGTCTTCTACACTTGGTGTTCAGGTTGCTGCGGAGAAGTGTCTTTTGCACTTAGGGATTCGGGTTGCCTCGGGGAAGTGTCTTCTACACTGGGGTTGTTGCAGGGTCGTCGGGAAGTGTCGTCTACGCTTAGGGATTCAGGTTGCCGCAGGGAAGTGTCTTCTACACTTGGGTTGTCGTAGGGAAGTGTCTTCTACACTTGGGGATTCAGGTTGCCGCGGGGAAGTATCTTTTATACTTGGGGAGTATTCGGGTTGCCGTAGGGTACTTGTGTTCGCCGGGAAGTGTCTTCTACACTTGGAGTTCAGGTTGCCGCGGGGAAGTGTCTTCTACACTTGGGGATTCAGGTTGCCGCGAGGAAGTGTCTTTTTACACTTGGGTTTTTGCAGGGTCGCCGGGAAGTGTCTTCTACACTTTTGTACGATATTAGCTTGAAATATCTGTATTCAGGAGCGCTCGTTTTCATCTTCATTCGCTATCCCCTTTTTTAAGGCCTGGACGCCTGGACAGCAACATGGATTATGACGGAGTCGTGGATGAAGATGATGGACAGGGGGACGGCATGGACCCGAAAAAAATTTCGCGAAGGGAGTGGGATGCAATAGTAGTTGCAGGAACATGGGAACGGCACATCTTGCGGAGTGGGGAACGTTGGTCGAGGAGGGTTGTAAAGGGAGCGGCACTTCTTGCGGGAGGAAACAGTAGATTTCAGGAGTGACAGGACGGCACGTTTTGCGGAATGGGAATGGCACTCGTGGTGGGGATTGCTCTTCTAGCAGGGATGTAAAATGGGGGCGGCACTTCTTGCGGAAGGGGAACTTGTCAGGTTCAGGTGGTTCGGGATGGTACGGCATCTTCTCGCAGACGGGGGTGAAGCATCTTTAGCTTGCTCAGGTTGTCGAAGGAGGTACTGTGTCGTCAGTAGACAGGATTGAAGCATCTTTTAGCTTGTCCAGGGTTCGTCGAAGGAGGTACTGCGTCGTTAGCAGGCAGGGTTGAAGCATCTTTAGCTTGTCCAGGGTTCGTCGAAGGAGGTACTGTGTCGTTAGCAGGCAGGGTTGAAGCATCTTTAGCTTGTCCAGGGGTCGTCGAAGGGGGTACTGCGTCGTTAGCAGGCAGGGTTGAAGCATCTTTTAGCTTGTCTAGGGTTCGTCGAAGGAGGTGCTGCGTCGTCAGCAGGCAGAGTTGAAGCATCTTTTTAGCTTTTCCAGAGATCAGGATTGCAGGGTCGTATGGTGGCATAGAGTGGAACATTAGGGAGACTGCATCTTTAGCAGTGGCGCGAAGTGGAACGGCACATCTTTTGCGGAATGTGAACTGTATGTCGTACAGTGACACGAAGTGGGAACTGCGCTTCTTGCAGTGACACGAAGTGGAAACGGGGGGACTACATCTTTAGTAGTAACGTGAAGTTGGGGTCGGGGGAACTGCAACCGTAGCAGTAGCGCGAGGTGGAACACGGGGAAGACTGCATCTTTAGCAGTGGCGCGAAGTGGAACGGCACGTCTTTTGCGGAATGTGAACTGTATGTCGTACAGTGACACGAAGTGGGAACTGCGCTTCTTGCAGTGACACGAAGTGGAAACGGGGGGACTACATCTTTAGTAGTAACGTGAAGTTGGGGTCGGGGGAACTGCAACCGTAGCAGTGGCGCGAGGTGGAACACGGGGAAGACTGCATCTTTAGCAGTTGGTGCAAAGTGAAAGCGAGGGGGCCACATCTTTAGTGGTTGAAGCTTCATTGGCTTGCCTAGGTACTCGGGGGAAGGTCTGCATCTTTAGCAGTCAGGATCCACATCTTTAGTGGAATGCGAAAGCCCTTTGCTGGCGTTCTTTCAGGTACTGATCTGTTCTTTTTAGATCGTGGTTAACTTGGCCAAGCCCATCTTGTTGGGCAATCGTTCGTTTATCTAGAAATTGAATGGTCAAGCCGTTCGCGCACGCGAACCCATCATTGGAATGATGCTCTGCACTAATATCTCTTGCCAGATCGCTTCCATACTAGTGTCACCCTGAGTGCGATAGGAAGGCATACGCCTATATCGTCTCTACTGGCACAAGCTCATCTCTGAGTTCTCTAGTACTGGAATGCCGCATTCAGCGCAGCTGGCGTTCAATCTTCCATTTGATAGTGCTCGGTGGAAGGGAGCGAAGTATTCTCAATACTTTGGCTTGTCGTTAAAGCCGGGTAATCAGTGGTGCTTCCTCCTGATTAGGGAATTCGTCGGAAAATGGTAGGTGCTTCCTCCATTTGGGTTTGAAGTATGTCCCATACTTTTGGCTTGCTCAAAGCCGGGTAATCAATGGTGCTTCCTCTTGATTAGTCGTGTTACTACGTGGTTCTTGTAGTCCTTGGAATTCTTAGAGGTTCTTCCTCGTTGGTGTGCTTGGATCTTGTAATAGCAGGTGCTCGTTTTGCTGGCGAAAGTATTGCTCAATACTTGACTTTGCTCAAAGTCGGATAATCAATGGTGCTTCCTCTTGATTAGTCGGGTTACTACGTGGTTCTTGTAGTTCTTGAGATTCCTAGAGGTTCTTCCTCTGTGGTGTGCTTGGATCTTGTGATAGCAGATGCTCGTTTTGCTGGCGAAAGTATTGCTCAATACTTGACTTTGCTCAAAGTCGGATAATCAATGGTGCTTCCTTTTGATTAGTCGGGTTACTACGTGGTTCTTGTAGTTCTTGAGATTCCTAGAGGTTCTTCCTCTGTGGTGTGCTTGGATCTTGTGATAGCAGATGTCGTTTCTGCTTTTTGTCATAGTCCTTGGGAATAGGCCATCACTAGGGGTCGTCGAAGTCTGACTGGGAGTTGGCGAGGTCAAAAGGTTTCTTTTGGATCAGGTTTCTCTTGTAGGTCGTCGAGGCCAAGGGGGTCATCCGCTTGGGTGGTTACTTGGGATGGTAGGTGTCTTCATAGCAGTAGGTGCTTCCTCTGCTGGCGAAAGTATTGCTTGACTTGCGCAAGTCGGGTTTCTCTTGTGGTTCTCGGAAATAGGCCTTCACTGGGAGTCGATGGAGTTCTTGGTTCGATGTCTTCATAACAGTAGGTGCTTCCTCTGTTGGCATAATACTTGACTTGCTCAAAGTCGGGATTTTTCTTGTAGTTCTCGAAAACAGGCCTTTATCGTGGGTGGACGTTGACTACTTTGTCTTTGTAGTTCTTGGGATTAGAGCGACCGTGGACCCGCGTCCGGGGAGTATGGAAGTATCTCTCGATACTTGACTTCACTCGAAGTCCAGAAATCAGTAGGGTCGTCCTTCTGATCGCGTTCCTTAACAACAGTGCCTTGCACTTCTTTGTTGTTGGATCGGCCAGCGCTGGCATGGTTGATTGCAAGTCGTTTGCAATCCTCGAAATGGAAAGCTCCTATCTGAGCTGGAAGGTTCTCGGGTGTGTTTTCTTGATTCAGGGTTTCTTCAACAAAAGTGCCTTGCACTTCATCTTTGTTGTGGGAGGGGTGGCCATCTCTGGCCCTCATGCTTTGTGTCTTTAGCTTGCATTCTCGGAGGATGTGGCCTGGATTGCCACAGTATAGGCAAAGCTGGTCTTGAAACCGGCGGTCTCGTTCCGCTTTGGTAAGCTTTCCTCGGGGTTGCTCGGATCGGAATGAAGAAGTGTTGACTTTAACATTATCGTCTTCGATCAGGATTTCTTGGAATTGCTTGGAGTGAGTTGAAGAAGCGTCTTTATTGCTATCGTCTTCAATTAGAATGCCTCTCTTGAACTTGCATTCCTGGAGGATGTGGCCTTTGTTTCCACAGTACAGGCAGAGTTTGTCCTGGAGCCGGTGGTCTCTTTCCACCTTGGTAAATTTCCTTTGGAATTGCTCGGGTCGGAGTGAAGAAGCGTTGTTATTAACGTTATCGTCTTCGATCAGGATTCCTCTTTTTTGTTTGCAATTTTGGCGGATGTGGCCTTCGTTTCCACAGTATAGGCAAAGTTTTCGTCGAAGCCGGGAGTCTTGTTTCATCTTGAAACGTGAAAGAGGATTGCTCGAAGGGGAAGTCTCTCTGGCTTTGTTTACCAGTGCATCAGGAGTTGTCGTGTCTTGGGAGGTCGGGTGCCCATCTTTAGGGTTTGTACCAGGTTCGTTGCCATAGAATTCGTTACTGGGAGTATGGCTGGGGGTAGTGTATGGATCGGCGGAGATCATGGTTGCTTGGAATTCGCGGTCCTCAATCGGGAGAGGCGGGGATGATAGTCTCATATCAGCGTCCATTGAGATAGTCTTGCTTGGATGACTAAGGAGTGAGTCTTTATCGCTACTCAGGGGTGTTGGGGAAAGGCGTGGAATGTCTTGCTAAGAAGCAGGGGTAGGGTTGTCGGTGTGTCTCGTGATGGAATGTCAGGGTAATGGCCCAATTATCAATGGGTTCCAGGGTACCAACTTTACACTTGTAAAGTGCTCGGATATTTTTGTGACTTAGTACTTTTTTCTCAAAAGCACACTGCGACAAAAATTTATAACTCCGCTACGCTTTCTCTAAAGGGTAGGTAGTTAACTCCAGGGGACCACAGTACTACGCCGTCTGGTGTAGGGGGAGTGTCTGGTCTATAGCCACAGATGCACACCTCTTGAGTGCACCAACACGGGCCAACGTTGGGTTCTTCTCCCCAACCGCTGTTACTTGAATTGTTGGTCTCTTCTGTTTCCAGGCTACTCGCGGGGAGGGATAGGCGGGCTAGTAGGCTCAAGGGATTTGTTCTTCTTGCTGTGAGCAGCTCTACTAGTTCGGGGTCGTTTGGGTCGGAGGGGGGCTCGTGATAGATGCGGGGGTTGACTAGATTATGGTCCGGGTTGTTCAGAGCTGTTTCCCAGGTAGCTCGTTCCCAGGAATACGTCAACTCGGTTCCTTCGGTAATAACCAAGGAAGGGGGGCCTTCTCTATCCACTACTCGGATTTCGTAGAAGGTAATCTCGATCTCTTCGTAAGAGAGACGGAATCGGTCAAGGTATCGGACCGAGTTGCCGGCTTGAAGTTGTTGGATAAGGTAGTCGCGTCGGGGGGGAATGTGATTGAACCAAAGATAGTCACTCTTTGTCCAAAGGACCAGTTGCTCAGGGGTGCGGTCCGAGAGATGCCAGAACAGGAGCTGGTCGTTACAGGCGTCGACCACGGCTGAAAGGTCGTCTTGAAAATCGTTGAAGGCGTAGGTGTCCCAAGTCTCGCCAAACTCGAAAAGGTTGACCAAGCTCTTTAGTACTAGGGGTGGGTCCACCCAGGAGTCAATGCGGGATGACTCAGAGATGTCGTAATAGGAGGTGGATGGGTAATACCGACGGAGTTGTCGGTCTCGATGAGTGTCAAACTGAGCACGTGCCCTCGCAACGTGTTGTGCCTCAGTTAGTGGGAATGTACCGGGATGGGGTGGAGGCACTTAAACCGCTCGGTTTACAGTCCTATAACCAGGATAAAGGAATTACTTACTAGTTGCGTTGTTTTGAATCACTCGATTCAAGGGGCAAGGCAACGAAAAAACTTTTTATACCACTATCGAATTATAGTGGGGTGGAGTCAGGAATCGCCGGAACAAAGGCAAAAGGGTCCGCGGGAATCCGCGGAGTGAGACAATGGGAAAGAAGATGAGGATTGGAGCGAATAAGATCCTCAAAGAAATAGCCCTGATAGAGGGCAAACACCTGTCCGTCAAAAGTGAAACGTAAATGTCCGTAAGTAGTAACAACACGTCCGTCCAAGAAGTCCTGCACCTCCAACGTTACCAATGAATCAATATACCCCGCTCGGAGTATATTGCTGAGGGGGGCGAAGGCTTGCCGAAGTCCTTCGCGGAAGTCGTACCTCACACTACCCAGTGGGAGGTTAGCAGAGGGGGAGTCCAAGATTGCCTTGGAGCAGATGTAGAGAGGGGGGAAATCGTTGGCGTTGGCGGGGTCGATGAGGCGGGGGAAGATGGTGTAGAGGTGAGGAGGTGGGATACGGAAGGGGGTGACGGACGGGAACACGGGGAAAGCCCGAGCAAGGGCAGGCGCGAGGGGGATACGTGAAAAGTGTTCTCGGATAGTAACCGAGGCGGGCCGCCAAGACTCTCCTTCAGCAGAGTAGACGGCGGTGTATAGGTGGGGGTGTTCCTCTGGGCTGTTGACACAAGAGGGGGGTTGAAAGAAGGAGGCAGGGAGGATGTTCTCCCACTCAGAGGGGAGGTCGGTGGTGGTGGAGTCGACGGGGGATTGTTCGGCTACGCGTTCGTAGTCGATGGGGGAGTCGGGGGTCGGGACACGAGGGGGAGTAGATGCTCGGGACTGGTTGCGAGGAGGGGGTGATGGAACACGAGGGGGGGCGCTGACGGGGCGCGGTGATGGGGTAGGCTCGAAAGGGGGGTCAGGATACACCAACTCTGGTGTGGGCTCTCGGAGGGGGGCAGAACGGACCGCTACTTGCGTCCGGATGTCGAACTCAGGGGGGAAGGCTTCCTCTCCGTACTCGAGAGGGGTGGCGGGGCGGGGAGTAGTGGGTCGAGAGATGGGCGATGGAAGCCCCGATGGGAGCTCACCGTGGATGTCGGTGAGGGTGTACTCGTACTGAGTACCGTTGGTAGACGAGCCTTGCACAAATTCTTGAACAAAGGCTGAAGGGGACGCGAGAGGGGTGAGGGGCGATGGGAGGCGACGGGGTTGAGAGGATTGTCGAGAGGGGCCGGGAGGGGTGTAGTGGTCGTATTCCTCGTAGTACGAGGCAGAATCTCCGTCCCAATGACCGAACTGCGAGAAGTCGTAGTCGGACACTAAAGGGAACACCCAGGGTCAGGTCTAATTGTGTTAGACTGTCCAAGTGTGATGACTCACTGTCACTCGACAGGGAGGCACGACGGGGGAAGCAGAAGACCGGGGGTGGTGGAGAACTCGAGGCGTGGCACAGGACAACTGTGATGGGGACGTTCGGCTCAACAGACAGAACTTGCAGACTTGCAAGGGATAGTGGCGCTTAGTACTTGAACCGCAGTCAAGTAGCTGAAGGGGCACTGTGCGCGAAGAGGAGGAAGAGGCGAGCGGAGAGTGTAAACAAGTGGATTAAGACAAGTGGACAGTCTGAGGGACTGTCCGTTGTAACACGCTAGCTTATATACCTAGGGACATGGTCTGTGCGTAACTTTAGGGCAGGCTTAGGGCCGCTCATGGGTGCTGCGGAATACTGCGCTTTGCTGCGCAATGGAACGTTCGAGAGACATCTAATAATAGTGTCCAATGGCGATAATACGTGTGACTGCGCCGCAGTCGATCACGTCATAGAGATGACTGCTCCGCAGTCCAATAGGAATAATCACAGGAGTGGTACGACTGCTCCGCAGTCGATGACGTTATGATGATTTGACTGCTCCGCAGTCCAATCAGAATAATCCAGGGAATGGTACGACTCTCAGTCGTCAGGTGACTTGATAAACGATGGGAGATCACGTGACACATCACGTGATCGTCGGAGTACGAAATTCAAACTCCGAATCCGGATTTCCCCTTTAGGAAGGTGATTACATAAGACCGGGCCGGCGCGGACCGATCTTAGACGCCTGAGTCGCGAACCAACTTTATAGGTTCGTGACAAGGTCTAGCAGAAGACACGTTCGGCATTGTCGGACAACAGCGACAAAGGAGACTGATATCGGTCAAAGGCACACGCTCGAAGAGGCGAGGCGAGAACGGTGATGCACAAGATAAGGGGAAGGCTTAAGACAAGGCAGAGCAGGGTTCCCAAGATACAAAGCTGGTATTGCTAAGTAAATCAAGTCTGAGGACTCGAGTACGAAGACAAGCCTGGTATATATACATGCAGGTACATAAGGTTCGTACTCAGCTAAGTCCGCTCTATCTGGGATCTGGGTCCGTGCACAGTCATGGAACCTACCAGAAGGTCACATGCATATTGCGCCATCGTTCATCATCGTTCTAGGTCAGTCTAGGCTCCGGTCATGTGATCGTAACGTTATGAGTCCAGACCCTTCCTGAAGATCTCCCTAGTGCTCCATAAGGTCCCGCTAGCGGCGTCTGAGCCATCGGGAGTCTCCGCCCGGCTAGGTGGTTCCTCCGGCCTGCGTCTGGTAGCATCGGCGGTCAGGATTCGTAACACTGTGGGTCATCGCTCTGTAAGAAGCTTGTGAAGAATTAGACATGGCTTGTGGACTGGTCAACTTGCCAACTTGTGGGGGTTGTACAAGGTTGTACAAGGTGTCACAACCTTGTACAACCCATAACAAGCAGCCTGTCAAAATACTGATGCCAGCAGGCCTCAAATTAGACTGCACTAGTCACTGGACCACGAAGCTGTGGAGCACCGCCTTTGCCTTGAAGTATGACCATCGACCCCCGGCAGCCGCAAGAGTGACACTGAAGACTGCAGAACTGCGCGCAGCAAACGCGCGATGCCATTGCCCACTGTACGCACAAGACCGAGAGTCGTCCCTCATGCAACAGTAACAACGCATTGCACCCAACCTGGCAATAGCAAGATTTGCATCCCACACACGGAAGACACCTGCGATCGGCCTATGCACAATGACTGAGCGATCACGACGCATGCAGCTGACTGAGGACAGTCAGGATCTCAGTGGGGAGGAGATAATACGCCCAGCACACGGCTGGCCAGGTAAATCGATGTTTTTGCACCTTTTGTTACTGTCTCGCACCACTCCAGTGGCCTGCGCTTTCCCACACTTCAGCTGAGTTGGGCCTTTGCTGGTTTACTGTTGTTCCACCCTTTCCTCTTGGCTTTGCGACCTCGCTTTGTTGCTCTCTGGGCTTTGCTTCATCTTTAGATCTACATCCCTGTTGGACTATATAAATACACCCTGTATCTACTCTTTCACCAAGTAATCTTAGTTCTCCCCTCTGGGCTTCAGAGCTCAGTAGGGTCTTAGCTCCCTTCGTTCCTCGCGTTCCTGAGCCTCTCGCATTCACGCGCGCCCTTAGCAACTTCAGAGCAACGCGTCCCCGACCCTAGCGAAGCCCTGTGCGAAGTTACGAGACCCATGAAGGCCCACACAACCGGCAGCATGGCTTCAAGCCTCCCTGAACCTGACACTCCTAGCTGCACATAGAAGCGCTTACCAGCAGCTTTGGGTATCACTGCAACTATGGGTACGGGTACCCGTGCATACGGGTATGGGTATTCACGGGTTTGGCAGGTACTTGCAGGTTTGGTGGGTTACCTGTAACTCGCAGGGGTTTTGAGGCCATTCTTGAGGTCATTGGCCCTTTTATGCAGTGACAATGTGAGTATTTACAATCTCAGATACAAACAGACACCACTAGTACTCATAACCATGTACATCGCTGCCCTATGGTCTTTGTAGGACCTCATCACTGTCGCGTTGCATCGTTGTTGTCATTGCAGCTGCAGTGGACAAGGCCTCCACCACCTCCACATCCGACACAGTCGCCATCAGCCCGCCGTTGCCGCAATCGTCTGTCACCTCAGGGTGATTGCCACCGTTGTTGTCTCATGGTCGCACCATCTCTTCATAGTCACACATCGCCGTCGTATTCTGTCGGTGTGGTCGCCTCGTCGGTATGATCGTAATCACACCCCGTTGCCGTTGTAGTTGCCATGCGTCACGCCCACTGTGGCCACCTAGTCGCCATGGTCATTGTGGTCGTTGTGGTTGCCTTGTTGAAGGGGTTGAAGAGGTTGTCTTGTCAGTGTGATCGTTGTTGTATTTACCACGTGTTGTTGTCATGGTCAGTGGTCATGGTCAATGTCGTTGTGATTGCCCTGTCGCCACAGTCATCGTCACCTCGTTCAGTTGTCATCTGACATGGTCATGTCATGGGTCAACACAGCCCCACCAGCACGGTCGTCACTGCATCATCACGCGTTGTCATGTGGCTGTGTTGAACAGTCAGGGCCCTATGTTAAGGCCAATAAACAAGTATGACAATTAAGTCAGTAGAAAACGTAGTGAATACAAAAACCAAAACTTAGCGTCTCAGAAGCTGCACCATACACTTGAGAATGCAGAGACCAAATCATAATGAGAGAGGGGTGAAGTGAGGGAGAGAAGTGCAGATGGCCTGAGATGGGCCACCTGTGCTGCTGGAAGAGTGTGAGACAATATGAGATGACCTGGATAAAATGGGCATCTACTTACATTGCCACCGATGCGGGCATGCCAGTGCCGAACAGAGACAGCATGAGACATGGGAATGCATGGCTAGTCTATGTCTGTGAGATGAAAATGTGTGCCAGTGTCGTTGTCATCCGTGACTAGCGTGACTCCTGGGCAAGATCATGAATGATGAAACTTAAAGAGAGAGAGAGGGAGAGATATTGCATGTGGATGGGGATGGGATGATGGGTTGGGATGGGGAAACCGTGAGAGAAATTGATGGGCCAACTTTAGACTTGGGGCTGACAATGGCGATGTAGTGCAACTCAGCTGTTGGATGTTGTGGGAATAGTCTGATATGGCAGCTAAGCCACACAGAGATGATCCGACGAAGCCCGAACATTCAAAAGGATGGAATGGGTCAAGGAATGGGTCGTCATAAGTGGCATGTTGTACCTGTGGGTACCCGGGCCATGGGTACAGGTTTTGCACAGGTTGGGAAATCGCTACCCCAACCCGTACCCATGTGACCCATACCCACGACCCATCACAGGTACAGCCAACCCATGGTATTCCCTATCTGGCAGTCGTGCATATCAACACCATCTTCCGTACAGTCCACTTACTCCCTTACTTCAGTCAGGAGCTTGTTCAGAAGGGCTTCTCTTACACTGATACTCTTGATTCATATGCTATTTTCTATGTAAACAAGTATGCTGACCACCACTCATTCGAGATTTTGTAGTTCTGGTAGTGGTGTTGAATTGGCTTCATGATCCGAGTCTTCTCTTCCACCTTCAAGTTTCCCCTTAATGACACACTTCCGAACAACCAGCATGTCTCAGTGAACACAAACACGTGGTGACGTACTCAGAGTCGGACATGCCACCGCACACCCAACGCATCCTGCACCACCACCGCTACATGAGACAGAACACATCTCCATCATCGGCCAGGGAAATGTCACACTCGGTGTCACATGCAAAGTACGTACGATGTCCCCATGCCCATGCTCAACGTCCTCACCACATTTCCATCATCAGCCGGCATGGGCCCTGAAGCCCACCTTCATGAAGGAGCCACGCGAGCTCACAGGCTTGCTCACAGCCCTCAACAGTACATCTATACTCCCCCTCGCTCCACGGCCCACCCACACCGATGACCCCACTACAGTATCAAAGCGCACTCGGTGTCATGCGCAAAGTAGTACATACGATGTCCCCACACTAGAGATGTCAACGAGTGACACTCGCGAGTACCCGTCTGAGCCGTGAGTACTCGTATTCGTTTAAGTCGCACGAGTACTCGTTTTAAACGAGTACTTCATTATTTAGCACTACACTACTAAAGAAGTTACAAATGATGTACTATCGTAGTTATAAATTATAATCCCCCTGCCCCAGCGTACCCCCCGCCATCGCATCCGGGTCACTACCGCCGCCTGTCGTGTTATCGGTGCGCCGCTGCCGCCGTCTATCGCGTCGTCGTCGTCGTTTGAGGTTGCCTTGCCGTCGTGTCGTCGCTCGCCGTTGATGTCTATCGCACGAGCCAGCCTTGCTGTCGTTGCCGTTGTGGTTGAACTGTCGCCGGTGTGTCGTCGTCGTCGTTGTTGCCACGGCCGGTGTGTCGTCTTCGTCGTCGTTGCTGCCGCGGCCCGCTGTGTCGTAGTCGTCGTTGGGGTGGCTGTGACAGGCCATCGTCGTCGTGTTTGGGACAGGATATGCGTTGGCGGGGTTTGTGGTTGTCATAGTCTTGGATGTTGAGCGTGGGAAGCTGTGGGAAGTGACCTTTTCCACGCCCGCTCGGTGATTGCCAGTTTCTATTGGCTGAGGAATCTCCGACAATCCAAGCCACGTGCATAGCCAACGACAAACTACGACTACGACAACACGCCTCAAGTTCGCCGACGCAGCTTCGAGCTGCATGAACTCCAGCTGTCACCCAGCACCCTGCCAATGCAGCCACGACTACGACACCAGGAACAGCAATGGGGCGAGGCAATGGCGACGACGGAACCACGACGGGCCAATGCCCATCGACCACGACGACCGGGCAATGCCCGTCGACCACTACTCGGACCACGGGTCATCGATAATGACAAGGGCAACGCCCGTCGACTTACGAAGGCGGAGCGATGGCCAACAACAAGGGACAACCACGACGCCGAGTCGATGACTGTATGACGGAACGACGCGAGTCGCGACACGCTAGCATGGGCCGACAACAACGACTCAGACGGCAGCGTTGACACGGATCGCAGGGGATTATACAAGTAGTTACACAGTACTTAGTCTGTAGTAGTATTTACTTTTTGTGTATAATATAATATATCTTTGCCAACCCGGAAAATAATCACGTGACCCCGCGAGTACCGCGAGTACTCGCGCGTTCCAAAATGGAAACTCGTACTCGCGTGTACTCGTGGGAACGAGTACTCGCAGGCACGAGTACTCGTCACAAACGAGTCACACTCGCGAGTACACTCGTTTGACGATAACTCGTTGACATCTCTGCCCCACACTCGTGCTTGACATCCTCACCACATTTCCATCATCAGCCGGCGTGGGCCCTGAAGCCCACCTTCACAAAGGAGCCGCGTGAGCTCACAGCCTTGCTCACAGCCCTCGACAGTACGTCTAGTATGCTCCCCCTTGCTCCATGGCCCACCCATGCTGACGACCCCGCTACAGTATCAAAGCTAGTAAGTCCGACCCTCTCGTCTCTTGTACCTTCCACTATCTTCTATTACCCTTGTACAAACCAGCGTGCGCTTCCCCAGATTCACAAGACACCACCAGCAGTGCGACCCCACAAAACCTAGTAAATGAGTATTGGTCCATTTAAGTTTATGTGCTGACATTTGTTGACAATGAAAATGATCACAACGGCGGTAAGGGGCCATCAGGAAAATATTGATTTTTCTTAATGGTCCTTAATAGTGCTTAATATAGCTTAACAACAGTTTTAAGCAACATTAAGCCAGATGTTGCTAAGCCTGACCCTGCTTGGATTAAGTCAAGCCTCGCTCTGAACTTGACTTAATTGCAGCTTATTGAGCTTATTGTCTGGCTTATTCTCAACTTGGACTCTTTCTTGGGCAGGAAGTCCAGGCTCCACCAGGCTCAACTCAAATGTAAGCCTTGGTATAAGCAGTCTTAAGTCAATTAAGCAATCATTATCACACAACTTTCAAAATACAGAAAATCCACTTTATTTCATAGCGTACTACAATATCTACAGCTAATATACAAAGGAGGCCATACCCCTGCCGCTGTCCCTGCCGCCCCCGCCACTACCTCACCATCATCCTGCATCGTTGTCCTCATGGCCGTTGTTGTCCTCGCGGTTGTTGTTGTTGTTGTCGCCACCATCGCCGTGGCGATGTCATCGTCGCCGTGTGCACATGGGCCCCCTGACAGGTGGTGGTGGGTGTGGCGCACAGGGTAGCTGTGTGGACCTGCAACCAGTGTCAGTACATTGTAGGCCCAAACAAACTGATGACTTACTTTTTGATCCATCAGCAGTGTCCCGGGCGGGGACCTGCACGCGGCAGGCTAGTGTCATGGTGGGTCTTGCATGCTGGTCATGGCAGTTGGGGGTAGGGGCGAAGGTGTACCTGCGTGTGGCGAGGGGTGGAGGCGACAGCCATGGGCTTAAGGCAGAGGCGGTGGTGGGTGCTTAAAGGGTGGGGGAGCACGGAGACGCCTCTTGCATGGGTTGGAGAGGTGGGTGGCTCAAGGGACTCGGTGCAATGGCAAGTGAGGGGCTCTGTAACGCTAATGAGAAATGAATCAAAAAGAAAGAAAAAAAACAAACTTATCTTGATGCACTGGGCCAAAGCCCAGCTCATTCTGACGGTGTGCCAGTGGCTTGTGTGCCTGCGGGGTACGCCGGTGGGAGCGTGCGACAGCAGCTTGAAGACGGTTGAAATTAAAAATTAAAAAAGAAAAAACCACACTCTAAGGGCAGTGGCACTGTTGAGGAAGGTGAATCGTGGCAAAAAGAATCGCGTGGCTAAGTTGTCGTGGCTGATGGTTCAATTTCCCATGCCACAAATTGAGCCTCCACCAGACACAGTTTTCATTGTCCAAGTCGTTCATCTTCAACTTGAACGTACTGTATAGAGATGTCAACGAGTGACACTCGCGAGTATGAGTACTCGTCGGAATTTTCCAAAGGGTGACTCGTACTCGACTCGTATTCGTTGGTACGAGTACTCGTGGGCACGAGTACTCGCCAAATTCTTAGGACTGATACTCGTACTCGCAAATGCGAGTACTCGTATTCATTCATTCAGAATGAGTACTCGTCTGAAACGAGTACTCTAAGGGTATTGTTATTATTGCAAGATCTAGCTACAAGCCTACAACATGTACTGTAACTTGCTATGCTACCTACAATGCCCCCCGCACTGTCACTGCACCCTGTCGCCGTCACATACTGGCATTGTTGCCGTGTCACCGCTGCCGCCGTTGTCGTTGTCGGTGTCGTCGCGGACCACGGTCGTGGGCCGTTGTCGTCGTAGGCCATTGCTGTCGTAAGCCATTGTCGTCGTGGGCCATTGTCGTCGTGGGCCATTGTCGTCTTCGTCGTCGTTGTCGTGTTCGACCTGCCTTGCCATCGCCGATTCGCCGTAGTGTCGTCGTGGTCGTGGTCGACCTACCGTCGATGGAGTGCCGGCGGGGGTTTGTTGTCGTCGTATGGCTGGCCAGCCATTGTCGTCGTCCAGGCGCATACCAAGGTCGTAGTCGTGGTGGTATGGTTGATTGATGATAAGCAACTCGTGGTGTAATGTAAGCAACTCACAGATGACACCAAGCTTCCCATGCCCGGTGATTGCCAGTTTTGCAAATGCGGACCGGCCCGCAGGCTGGGCCAAGCCACGTGCGCTTGTAACATACCACCACCAGCAACAGCAAGTCAGCGTCGGCGACGACAACGATGCGACGACAACGACGGAACGACGCCAGTCGACCATGGCAAGATCGATGCCAAACGACGGGGCGATGCCAGCACCAGCAAGACGGCGGCGGCAACGACCAACACCTTTGGAAGACGCGGCGATGACGACGACGACGACGGAGCGACGCCCGTCGACCACAACAAGGCGATACCCATCGACCACGACGACGAGGCGACACAGCAATAGGGCGACATCAACCGACGACAACAACAACACGGGCAACCGCGACGACAAGTAGTTTAGTATAGATAGTAGTACATGTAACCCAATACAACTTGCAATACAAAATGAAATGTTTTATCTCATACTGCTTGAACAAAAGCTTGGGACTAGTATTGGTGCCATTACCACGAGTACTCGCGAGTACTCGCGCTTGGAGAAGGGTCCACTCGTACTCGCGCGAGTATTCAGGCACGAGTACTCGCGGGCGCGAGTACTCGTCACGTGACGAGTCAAACTCGCGAGTCACTCGTTTGGCCACAACTCGTTGACATCTCTGGTACTGTATATGTAGCGAACTGACATTGATTGTAGGCCTTCTCATTGCCACACAACTGCCGTGGCACTACACCCCATGGCAATGGCCAATGGCTGCCGGCCTCCGACATCACCGCCTGTCGTAAGTCCCTTAACTTGCCCACCGGCTCTTTTCACTAACGAGCAGCTACAACCGATGCCACTGTACCAGTGCCACCACTGACATCCACCACCCCACCTAGACTCCAAACCACGCCCCTACCACCACCATCACCGAACCCCGCGTGCCTATCAAAACGACAATGCAGCCACAGGGAGTGCATGACAATGCAGCCGCAGGGAGTGCACGGCAACAAGTGTGCGACTCATGGCGCGACTGTACAATGACGTGCCAGTGATGATGGCGACGACTCTGACGAAGTGATGTCCACGAAGATGACATCCACGAAGACGACGTCCACGACCACCATGACAATGGACGTAGCAATGGCCCAGGCTGCAGTAGTATCAACGACAACGGCGATGACAATGGGGCAGTGGCAGGTGGTATAGGCAGTGGGGACAAGGATGGGGACGGGGACAGGGATGGGGACGGCGGCAGGGATAGCGAGCGCAGCAATGGCGATGGTGAGGTGGGTGGTGGTGATGCGGATGTGGATGTGGACATGGATGGCGACAATGGGGATGTGGGTGGCAGCGCGGGGTGGTGTCACGGTACGCAAAGTGGACTCTTACTTACTGGCTGTGACCCCATTTGTAAGATGTAATTGGTCTCAGACTCAGTAGTAGCCGGTACGATATCACATGCCAATGTGGCATGACTCATTCCTAGGACAGTGGTAGTAGGGTTCAAGCTATTATCGCTAGTCGTAGTACGGATTCGGGAGGAGCTTTAAAGCATCCTCGTATGTGTATAACTAGTAGGAGTCGAAGACCAAGATACGCCATCTTGGTCTTCTTCAAATCACCACTTTCTCCTCTCCTTGTCTGCATTCCCATTCACTTGTCTCCCTGAGCAAGTCGTCCCCATATCAATAAGCGTATCCAGTGACTCGAGCGTCCTGGTATACTTGTGGTCACGTGCCTCGTTAAAGCACCGTGTACCCATGGAAGAAGTCATGTGACACATGACTCGATATCCGCTAAGTCATGAACGCCCTTTCACCGTCCAAGTCAGACTAACGCTCATGGTGGCGTTACATTAAGACCAAGATACTTTCACCGTGGCATTCACTACTCGAGACCGCTGGACCCAGTTTAGAACCTACTCCCTTGACAGAAGTGGAGATCACAATGTACCAGTCCAGTTCCTAGGAGCCGCAAGGTGGAGAGAATATCGGGGAGATACTGGATACTTTGTAGACTTCACATCTGGACCCACCCGATACAGACCAGTTGAGTTCAACTTTGAAATCTGTGCTGGGTAGAAATTACGTGGAACCCGATTGATAACAGGTGGGACACAGTACGACCAGCAGGAAGGAATTACAACTGTGACATCGACACAAGAGGATTACCAACAAGAGAACAATACGGAAGGATCGACAGCCAACTGGAAGAAGAACCTAGCACATTAGAACCTAGGACTCCGGCCCCCTCAGAGACAAGCGGAGAAGACGAAAGCGGATCGGAAGAAGGGGCAGATGAAACAGAGGCAGTAGTTCAACAAGCTGAGTCCCTTCATATCACCGAACCCGAACAAATCCACGTTTTATCACCCGCCGCTACAGCTATGGCTACCACCACCGAAACTATTACTGAAGAACTACACCACACGGCAGTTGACAATGAGATTAGAAGAATCGCAGAAGAGGCCGAAGCATATCTAAGGCCCATCGACCCCAGCACTGGCCACCACATGACGGCAGACGACGCCACCATATTTAGGGCGGTAGGACCAGATATTCCAGATCCACCCCCCGGCAGAAGCAACAGAAACCCACCACCCGGAGCTGGAGGGGAACCTGAAGGAGGAGGAGGAGGACCCCCAGGAGGAAGAAGAATCCCAAGAAGAGGACACGGCTTCGGAGGAGGACCACCAGGAGGGGGACCTCCTGTAGGAGGGGCACCAGGAGGGGCACCAGGAGGCCCTACGCCTCGACTAGAGGGTGAGCCTCCGTCCATCTTTAAAGGCGACCAATCTGAATACGAATCATTCCTTACCCAATGGCATGGATACATGGGACTCAACTTTGACACCCCGATAATGAGGAACGTGTACAAAAGGTGTCTCCTGTTCCTAGGATATATCAAAGGCCCGCTCGTAAGCAACTGGGCATTAGGATTCCTCCAATGGCTCAACAACGAAATCCGCAGAGGAGTCGATCGATATGACGAGTACTTGTGGGACACGCTAACCGCAGGATTCGCGGACCGGTTCTCCAATACCCTGGAACAGGAGCAAGCCCAAGCGGAACTGGCAAAAGGGTTTAGGATGACAGGGGATGATATCAACTTGTATGTCACAAACTTCAAACAGCTGTGTCGGAAGGCTGACTATCGCCTCGACGACCAACAAACCATCGACCGCTTTACGGCTGGACTACCAAGTAAACACTTCACCAAGGTCTACAAATTAGACAGACCCGCAACATTCACCGATTGGAAAGATGCCGCTCTCAAACGCCAAAAGCAGTACATCCACCTTCATGCCCAACTAGGCATGACTATCCTGGCGCGAGGACCACCAAGAGGACCCCCACCTCGTTTCAACCCACCACAGCAATTTGGAGGATCACCATGGGCTCTGCCACGAAACCAAGCCCCACGCTATGACCCAAATGCCATGGACACCTCGGCAGACCGATCTAGGGCTTGACTCATGGAGGTAGGAGACCCCAACCACGCAAGCTACCAATCACGCCCCCCATTCCCACCAAGGGGAGGACCAGGCCAGAATGGAAACACCCCTCGTCGGGATATGAGGGAAGTAATATGTTACAACTGTAATGGACTCGGACACATCTCATGCAACTGTTCGCGCCCTAGAAAACAGAGGCCGCAGCAGCAGCAACAATGGCGCCCGGCGAGCAACAGCCGAAGCATGGAAACAGACTACTACAGTCAAGAACCACGTGCACAAGTGGCCAATACGGTGGAGCCACAGCAGGCAGCCAGTAGCTGGCTTGAAGGGGTCAGGGGTGCAAGCAACGAGGTTAAAGACCTCATACTGCAAGACTTGTGGGAGAAGGGGGATTTTCGGGACGCCTAAACCCATCGGCCTGGGTGAGGGCAACAAATTGTAACTCTGTAATCATGACTCGCTTTCGGTCTCTTAGAATTCCAGTCTCGATTCACACCAGTTACTCAATGGCCGACATAAAAGGGCTTGTCGACTCTGGAGCCACTGACAATTTCATAAGACCCGCATTCACCAAACGTATGGGTCTGGGGCTTCAGGAACTAGAACGCCCAAAGAAGATATGGAATATCGACAATACAGAAAACAAAGCTGGGTCTATTACTCACTTCATGGACCTTGACATACAGACAAAGGGACTCCACAGAACCATACGTTTCCTTGTCACCGACATAGGAAACGAAGACCTAGTACTCGGCTACCCCTGGCTAGCAACCTACGAACCCACCATAAGCTGGACTCACGCCACGATCCACGAAGAGGCTCTCCCCATCATTATTCGGTCAATCAACCCATCGGAACCTTGCACGGTAATAGCAGGCATCATCACTGACGACGTCACCATCGCCAGAATCATCACTGACAGCGAAAAAGCGGGAATAGTTCAGGAATTGGAAAAGGAATGCGAGCTACGTACTACCACTACTGAGCTAGCCATAGCTGCTAACCAGAACACGGTGGCAGCAGTAATTCCAGAACCATATCGACGCTTCGCAAAGATATTCAGCGAAGAAGCATCACATCAATTCCCACCATCACAACCATGGGATCATGCTATTGACTTTAAAGCTGGCACCCCTGTGACTATCGACTGCAAAGTCTACCCCATGACTCAGGACGAAGACGGCCAACTCAAAAAGTGGCTGGATGAACAGTTGAAAATGGGGTACATCCGCCCGTCCAAATCACCCTACGCCTCGTCGTTCTTTTTCATCAAAAAGAAAGACAGGAAACTACACCCGGTACAAGACTACAGGAAGATCAACGCATGCACGATCCACAATCAATACCCGCTCCCACTTATGTCAGAGCTGATTAACGACCTCGGCAACAGCCACATCTACACCAAACTGGATGTAAGATGGGGCTACAACAACATACGTATCAAACCCAGCGACGAACCAAAGGCAGCGTTTAAAATGCGGTACGGACTTTTCGAACCTTTAGTCATGTATTTCAGACTCACAAACTCTCCGGCGACCTTCCAAACCATGATGAACGAAATTCTGGGACGCACCATCACCAAACATGAACTGCAAGGTACAATCATATGAGTATACATGGACAACATTGGTATAGCTACCCACGAAGACGCTGGGCTTCAAGCACACATCAATGCGGTCTGCAATGTACTTCAAGTGGCTATGGACCACGACCTCTACTTCAAGCCCAAGAAGTGCCTTTTCCACCAACCGCGAATGGATTACCTGGGGGTAATCCTTGAAAAGGGGGTAACTCGCATGGACCTGGTAAAAATTTCAGGCATAAAGGACTGGCCATGCCCAATGAAGGTCAGAGACGTTTGTTCATTCCTTGGCTTCTGTAATTTTTACCGCCTCTTCATTCGCGGTTTTGCCACACATGCACGAGCACTCAACAAACTCACAAGGAAGGATGCCAACTGGCAGTGGGGCACAGAAGAGGAACGAGCCTTCCAGAAGCTCAAGACACTTGTCACCCAAGAGCTGGTACTAGCACACCCCTGCCTTACTGATCAGTTCAAACTCGAAGTAGACACATCGGGTTTCGCAGTAGGAGCCGTATTAATGCAAAAAAAGAAGGATGGAGAACGACACCCAATCGGATACTACTCGGCCACACTCAACGAAGCCGAGCATAACTACGACATATACGATCTGGAACTCCTAGCAATCGTCAAGGCCCTCAGACACTGGAGACCCTTACTTGCCGGATCCCCCCACAAGATCAAAATATTTTCGGACCACCTTAACCTTACACACTGGAGATCCACGCAAAAGATAAGTAGATGCGTAGCTCGAGAAGTGCTGGAGCTGATGGAATACGACTTCGAGATCCACCACATCAAAGGAACCAACAATGGTAGAGCTGATGCTGTAAGGACGTGAGGGTCCTAGGTGAGTTCGAAGGCGGAGGTGTTCCACTCCAAGAGGTAGGGGGTAAGAGAGGATGTGGGAATGGTCCTTCGAGTGCCCGCGTTTGGGCCTGACTTCCGGGATATTCGCACTGAGTTAAGGGGGAAACGAAAACTATGTCTGCATTGGATTGGATTGGATTGGATTTTTGGATGTCCTAGCACAAGGTAAAGATCCTGTTTAAATACAAGAGGGCTGTACTTAAAGAGAAAAAGGAAAGAGAAGCTAACTGAGATAAAGGAACACCGAGAAAGTACGCGTGGCCGAGGCGATCGAGGGTACGAAAATGAATGGTTTCGGGGTCAGCCCAAAGGCTGACCTTACACCTCCTGGGGGGTCAAAATCTTGACCGTCCCCGGTCAAGCTACTTCTAAGAAAAAAAATCGTAGTTTCAGCATTGAAAATGAAGAAAAACATGAGCTAAAATGGTAGTGGGAAAGGATCGCGTCATGCGTGAAGACAAGTCACCGCGCATCTTCGTCAAACGTCGCCGAGTCCTCGTGTGCTGACTCTCACACAAACGCTACACCTCTGGGGTCGAAAACGGGATTGTTGATTGGAACAGGAGTGGGAAGGCTGGTGTCGTGCATGTGATGAAGGCCGTTGCGTGTCTTCGACTTGCGCTGGCGAATGTCTTCGTGTGCCGACAGTAGCTTGAAACTTGAACTTGAAGCTGGGCCACCTGGGTCGAAAACGAAGTGTGTGCCGCAGGGCGTGAGCTGTCCGAGTCGAAGCCGATGCGCGAAGGTGTTGGATGACTTGGATGACTTGAAGGTGTCGATCTGACCGTTACCGAAGTCTTCATTCTTGCTACAGGACTTGCGGCTGGAAAGAGTCTTAAAAACGTCGAGTAGCGAAACGAGGGCCACAATGGTAACGAAACTGAGCGTGAGGGTGAGCCGAGCGAAACTAAATCCAGATTGTAAACGCGGAGTCGGGGTGTGTGAGAAACGAGGCGCCGCGAGCGTCGACGAAACTTCGTAGACCAGGGTTGGCAAGGCGAAGGCTGGCGTGACTTCAAGAGCGGAAGAAATCGAGCCAGACGTTGTGAGCCTGGGCGATCGTTGCGATGTCGTCGAAGTGGGGATGGTTGTCGAAGGCTTGAGTGACGCAGGCAGGATGGGAAAGGCATCGTATAGCGACGATTCGGACTTGGACAACTCCGGTGAACTCAGCGGGACGATTTCGACAGCAGACGATGGGGTGGGGGAAAACTCAAGCTCGAGATCGCCAAGTATGAGAGATGGAGGCGGCGAGGCTGATGACAAGTCGCTAGACGCAGAGAAGATGGGGAGTAAGACGAATGTCGAGGGTGATGGCGCAAGATTCGCAGGGGGGTCAGAAGGATGCAGAGACGGGCCAGGTGCAGATGCGATCTCGGGAATGTGATCAATGCTCGGGGGAATAGCAGACTCGGACACTAACGCTGACTCGATCTTGGGCTGAGAGTTCATCGCCGATCGCATACTGACAGGAGACAGCAGGAACGTAGACGAAGACGGGGGCGTGGGCGCGAAAGTGGACGACGGGGTGATCGAAGGCATGGACTCAAGTTCGGGCTCGGGCTGCTCTTCCGTTACCGAGGGTAGGAACGTGGACGATGTCGGAGATGAAGAAGGGGGTGTGGACGTGGAAATGGGGTTGCTGTCAGTAGCCGAGGAAGCAAGCGAGGGCGCATATGGCGTAGAGGGAATGGAATGGAGTAACGTGGGTGCAATCTCGGGGTCATCATCAGCAGGCACGCATACGAGTGAGGGAGTAAATGGCAGCGTATGAATGGAAGGGAGCAACGTGGGCGCGGGCTGATCGACCGTCACCGAGGGCAGGTACTCGAAGTCAGACATCGGCATGGAAAACGGTGCAGGTGTGATCGAAGGCGAAGGGAACGTGGACTCAGGGTTTTCGTCGGCAGCCGAGTGTGCGAGCGAGGAATCATGGGACGGGGTAGGAGAGACCGAGGGTGGCAACGTGGACGTGGTGATCGGAAACGTGTACGCAGGAATGAGGTCGTTGTCAGTAGCCGGATGTACAGGTGACGAAGTATGAGACGGAGAGGAAGCCGAGAGTCGCAACGTGGTGGACAACGTGGGTGCGGGCTCGGGCTGATCGAGCGTCGCCGAATGCGCTAGCGTGTGCTGAGGTTCCAAAGCCGAGGGCGAAGACGAAGGAGGGAGGAGCTGGGTGAATGGCGTCGAGTAGGAAGACAGGGAGAGCTCGTCGGAAGTGGTCTCGGTATACGTGGCGACAGTGCGTGTCAGTCTAAGGCTCGGGGACTCGAACTGCTTCGCATGCGACCAGGGCGACGGGAAGTAATAGTCGTACGCAAATGCTGCACGCGCGCAACCGAAAACGTCTTCGAAATGAAAGGGAACATCGGGCAGTTGGAAGGGGTTCTTGCCGAGAAGACGGGGCCGGAGGACTTCGCGATCGTCGGGGTGGAATCCATACCAAAACGCTGCGTCTCGTTCTTCTTCGGACAGGTGGCCTGCGTGGACTAAAGGAAGGCCGAAGCAAATAAACTGCCTGTAGTACTGTAGCACGTCGTCCTCGCAATACATCCGCTTTCTGGCCGAGTCTTGAATATAACTGCGCAGCTTCTGTCTCATGATCTGGTGCCGTGGTGTGGGATTGCCGAAGATGTTAACGAGGGATTGCCGAAACCGGGGCCAGTCGCGTGAACGAAATCCGTCTAGTGATCTCCAGAAGTCGCGCAATGAGGGGGCTACGTAGCGAATGATTACATCGACTCTCTGCGGGTCTGTCAGTGCGCGGCCGTACGCTAGGCCTTCGTATTCCTCCAAGAAATCCTCGAGCGTGTCTGTGCATCCCGAAAAGTAAGGTGCGAACTTTGAGCGAGGTGATGGCATCGCTGCCGGTCCGATGCGCGGCGTGTAAGGGTCATCGTCATCATCGTCATTGTAATACATCCTGGTGGTGCGTGGGCGTGATGGTTGATAGACAGTGAGAAGAGACAAGCGTGGAGGATGCGAAATCGAGGGGGGCGAACGCGTGAGTTCGGAGATCGGAACGGGAGGGTGATCAAAGCAGATGGAACGAAATCGAAAGGGATCGAAGGGAATCAAAGGGGACAAACGGAATGACGAAGTGGACAAACGTAATCTAAAAGTGGACGAGAAAGAAAGTGGGACGAAAATCGAACAGGAACGAGGAGAATGGATGGGATGGATGGGATGAGATCAAAAATGACTAGATCTTGACGATGATAATGAAGCGGGGGACGAATAACTTGGGCTTGACTTGAGCGAGTGTCGTAGACTGAAGGAGACTGATTGACATTGTGTGGGTCACCAGAGGCGACCAGAAAAAGAGTGAAAAGGTTGAAGGTTGAAAGGAATAAGAGGGGATGGAGGAGGAATCAACTGACTCTGCCTCACTGGGGCAGCCAATGTGTAAGGACGTGAGGGTCCTAGGTGAGTTCGAAGGCGGAGGTGTTCCACTCCAAGAGGTAGGGGGTAAGAGAGGATGTGGGAATGGTCCTTCGAGTGCCCACGTTTGGGCCTGACTTCCGGGATATTCACACTGAGTTAAGGGGGAAACGAAAACTATGTCTGCATTGGATTGGATTGGATTGGATTTTTGGATGTCCTAGCACAAGGTAAAGATCCTGTTTAAATACAAGAGGGCTGTACTTAAAGAGAAAAAGGAAAGGGAAGCTAACTGAGATAAAGGAACACCGAGAAAGTACGCATGGCCGAGGCGATCGAGGGTACGAAAATGAATGGTTTCGGGGTCAGCCCAAAGGCTGACCTTACAACGCGTTATCACAACGCAAGGGGGGGGCGGAACCGGAATCCCGCACCGGGGGTGGGGTAGGGGGGGGTGGTCCGGACCGTGAAAAAAAAAAGTTTGACTTGGGTGCTTTTGCGGGCGTTTCTGCCTCCCTGTTCTCAGTCTTGTTCCCTATCTTGACATTGTTCTCATTGTATGGTATATTTGCCCTTACTGTCTTGAATTTGGACACCTGTGCGATGCCACTCGATGCCCATGCCTCGGGAACTCTGCCCGAGCCCACCTTTCATTGCATCACCTGATCCCTGTCAACCACCATCGGTTTCTTTCAACCTATCTAAAACTTTGCTGTTTCACTCCACCACTCCTGTTTCCAGCCCATCACTCCATTGCTTGCCCTTAACCACTCTCAAGACACCTACAAGTTTGGAGCTTGTGCAGAACGCTGCACCGGACTTGGAGAAGGAAGTGCGTCATCATGTCTTTGTTTCTGAGCTCCATTCTTGTTCCCCTTACAGTAACTTTATTATCCCTCTACATGTACCCGCCCAGCGCTCAATCCCTCTCTATTCTGCTTACCACCCTTTTCCTTTCACTATACTCTCAACTTAGTCTCTGAACACATCATATATGGCTCCCATGTATATAACCCATTGTTCCTGACTCATAAATGACACCTTGTTGACCTCTTCTTCCCATCTAAGTCTTAGCTTCCAATGTTGCCCCACACCAGTTTAGTAGCCAGTCCCAAAGTTCAGGACAGTTTAGAAGTCTCACTGCAATTGCCTTTGTCCACCGAACCGCTGCCCTCGGTTTCCTGTTTTTGTTGCCCGAGTCGCTGACCTCGGGCCCAGCCTTTTTTCGTCCATGCTGCCCTTGCATGCCGCACTCGTGCGCGGCCTTAGCGACTCGAACCCGACACGTTCCTGGCCCCGGTAGCCATCTGTACGGAGTTTCTGTTGAGACGCGACTGAATAAGTCACATGTCTCGTGGGATCTGATTGTGTCAGCCCACATACTAAATACGGTATCTGTCCCTTATGGACTCTTTTGGACACTCCGGACTCATACGGACCGCTTTTGTTTATCTTTATTGTCAGAGTCATATATGGCTCTTATTGTTCTTTATTGTTAAGATACCGGTATTGTCTGCTTTAGGCAGCTATTGTTCTCTGCCCTCCAATGGCACTTCTCCCTCTGGCGCACAGACCACATGTATTGTGTTTGGGTCACCAGTGCGCACAGACCATTCTTAGCTAAGCGTCCTGTATATAAGGACTGCTGTTTACGCCTCTACACTTCAGAGTTCCCTTCACCTCTGAAGTGTAAGTCCCCTTCTTTTACTTCTCTTATTACCTTTGCTCATAGACGTTCTATAGTAACTTGTCTACTAGGTATGCAGTTGTAATAGAGTTCCCTTCACCTCTGAAGTTAACTTGTCTACTAGCTCTTTGCTTTTACTCCTCGCTTGTTAGTTCTGCGCTCAACAGGTTATGGGCCCTGACGCCTAATAACTAACTCGCGTTTCTTATAACAGATCTACCTGTGTCACCTTGCTCGCTCAGACCACACCTCTTGTCGTCTTCACCACTTTCAGTGAGCATCCTCTACCATTATTTCGACACATCCTTTCTCGTCCACCATGACTTTGTCATGCGCCATTTTGGCTAGCCTCCTAAGGAGGTTCTCATGAAAGGTCCTACCATGACCTTAAATTCCTCTGTGCGCACTACTCCTACTATATTTTCTTTACCCGGTCTTCATCCGGAAGTGCTTTCATAGGCCAAAAGGGGAAGACCCTTGCGGCTATATGCCTCTCAAATGGTTGGGTGATACTCGGTTAATACCTGGGTCACTTTAAGGGGTGTGAAGGCCTGGTTAATAGTCAAACCCAGAAGTCCTTCCCTCTGATACAACTAGGAGACGCTATGTTATTATAATGGTATCTACATAGTAGCTATGAGTAGACCTCTGCCAGGAGAAGCATTCGCTCCCTTTGTGCAGGATTCGCTGCATGGCATGTATCACTATTCTAGTTACTTAGTACCAAGACCCTTAATGGTCTGTTCTAGAGACTCCACAGACGACAGTCGTGATTGTTATGGGAGTTGATCCCTATCATCACTTCTGGAATTCGCTGTTGGCTCCTCTCTAGGGTACTACCCTTTACTGCAGTTCTTGGATAGCCCCAGCCTTCATGCTACTAGGCTAGAGATGGACTTGGAGCGTCCTTCGCCGGACAATGCTCCTCTGATCCTTCTTGCTCGAAACCTACGGCGTCGTGCATGACTATCCGCCCTTAGTAACATTTGGGCCTAGGAGACTACAGTATAAGGCAGCCATCATAAAAAAGATTCCACTACTATAGTACAAATCCAAGTCGCACAAACTTGAGGCATGACACTTTATGTGTTATGGAGTTATAGCGCTCCTATGGCTGGACTTCATCTTCCCTTACAAAGATCTGGGCTGGTTCTGACTGCTCCTCGGAACCAGATTTACAAACATCTCAAATGTCTTTCCACCTTGTTTTCCCTCCGTCCGTCACCCTCGCCAAGTTGGATGGAACCAACTGGCAAACGTGGTCATCGACCTTCTCCTCCCTTATGCTGATGAACGGGTGCAGGCGCCACCTCACCCATTCAAATGTGGGCACCGTCCCTCACCACCCAGTACTCCCTGCAGGACAAGCAGGACCAACAGGTCCTACAGATGCAGGGCTGGCCATGATGGCCCTATGGGAAAGGCAGGAAGAGGTTATTACTGGCCTCCTATTTTTATCTGTGACATCGGAGGTCCTCTCTGGTATTCAGTCCATGGCGATATATCCAAGCGTCCATGACAAGTACCAGCAGCTGGATCACCTCTATGGTCAGGTTGGCTCTATGGCCACCTTTAATTTGTGGGTGGGCTTGGCAAACACCAAGCTTCAGGAAGGTAGCCCCTTCCTACCTCAGCTCCAAAAAATGCTGGACCTAAGGAACACCCTCGTGGAGAATGGGATGCCCGTCTCGGACATGCAAATGTCCTTCATACTATTAGACGCACTACCCCCCTCCTACAGCACCATAGCAGGCACCATCCTCGCCTCTGGCCCCCCTGCCAATCTTGTACCTCAGGACCTCATCAATAGGTTCATCAATGAGGAATCACGCATCTCTGGTCCCCCGGCATCTTTTACAAAGATAGCCCCCGTCAAACAACATCAGCCTCCACGCGATCACGTGTCGCAGGCATCGGGCAGCTCTGTGTCTCCGGACATAATCTGCCACTACTGCAAGCGGGCTGGCCATAAAAAGCCAGACTGCTACAAACTCAAACGGGACCAGGAGAATGCGAAGAAAGGGAGGGCTGGGCAGCGAGGGAAAGCTGCTCAGAATACCATATCTGAGGCGCCGGACTCCATTCCGGCAAACAGGTTTGCTGCGGCCAATAGCATACCTGTACCAAAGAGCCGATTATTTACTATAGTCAATGGCTCTGGCAAAATAGAGGAGGTACATGAGGTACCTCAGGTTTCCCTTTACATGATGAGTGCAAACCACACTCAAATAGCGTCAAGATGGATGATGGACAGTGGAGCATCAGCACATTTTACCCCACACATTGAGGACTACGACACCTATACCTCTCACAAAGGTATTGAAGTCCTCCTTGGTGACAGCTCTCTACTCAAGAGTGTTGGCACGGGTACCGTTACTATCCGCACCAATCGAGGTTTCAACCTCAAAATATCAAATGTGCTCCACCTCCCCAACACGCATTCGCGTATTCTGTCCACCAGCGCCCTAGCAGAAAAGGGCGCTATAGTTAGTTTTGACGCTACATCCTTTGCCATTAGGCACAATGGGGAAACCATTGCGGAAGGACACAAGGCTTCTGGCCTCTATTGGCTAGACGGACACTACATGAATTCAGTCCGAGCACCTGCATCTGCTAGCCTTGATGTCTGGCACAAGCGCATGGGACATATGTCTAAAGATGCGCTAAAGAGATATGCTCAAGAGTCTGTAAAAGGACTCAAAATTAATGATTCCCCTGTGGAAGACGGGCTTTGCCATGGCTGTGAAGTCGGCAAATCCACCTGTCTACCCTTCCCACCTTCCTCCAAACGTGCCAAGGAACCCCTTGAAGTCGTACACAGTGACCTTGTTGGCCCCATGCAGAGCAATTCTATTCAGGGCAACAAATACTTCGCCACGTTCATAGATGACTACTCCAAAACTGCAGTAATCATCTTTATGAAATCAAAGGACCAGTTTAAGGACGCCTTCCTACACTACAAGGCGTGGGCTGAAAAACAACTAAATAAGCCCATCAAATCCTTACACTCGGACCGTGGTGGCGAGTATGTCAACAACGATCTTAAGCACATACTTGAGGAAGCGGGAATCGAGCATATGCTCACAATGCCTTATTCTCCACAACAGAATGGGAGAGCCGAGCGTTTTAACCGTACGGTTATGGAAAAAGGCACTAGCATGCTTCACCATGCAGGCCTTAGCCTCGGCTTTTGGGAACAAGCAGTTCATACTGCTGCTCACATATACAACCGCACTCCCACTCGTTCTAATCAGTGGAAAACTCCGCTAGAGCTCTGGGATAGTACAATCCCAGATGTCTCTTACTTTAGAGTATTTGGCTGCAAAGCCTACTATCATGTACCCGAACACAACCGGCGCAAACTAGATCCTAAGTCAAAGGAAGCCGTGTTTGTGGGCTATGAACCCTTATCAAAGGGTTACAAACTCTGGGATAGACATAGCCGGTGCTTCATCTCTTCACGAGATGTTACATTTGATGAAGACACCTTCCCATCCCTGAGTGACCTGGCCCGTCACTCCACACCACCCATTCCATCTCCCTCCTCCAGTGAACCTTCTAGGGGAACCGATGGTGGTGAGATTTTCTTTGTAGTGCCTGGCCCGCCTACACCAGCTGTTGCCCCTGCAGTACCACAGACTACACCAGTCTTCATACTACCACCCATGGTACCTGCAGCATCTCAACAGCCTAGCACCCCTCTCACACCCCCTAACACTACACCTGCCCCGGCAGACCAGACTATATATCACACTCCCCCTTCCCAAGCCCCACTACCAACTACTCCTGCTCGCACCCGCACCCGCACCTCTAGGCCTCCGGTAGTCTCCGCGCCTATACCTGCCCCGAACTTTAATCGGGAAGTGTCTCCTCCTAGGGAAACCCCTAGATCTCCCAGGAACACTCAGGTACCTTCGCCTATTCGTCTTAGGCGGAGCACAAGGGTACGATTCACGAATCCTCGCTATCTACAAGAGGACGACGATGAATTCGTGCAGGGTAGTAGCAGGCTGGGAATGATGGACTTGCTAAACGCAGCTGAGGTCCCTGGTTACAAGGAACCTCAAACGTATAAGCAAGCCATGGAGTCTGACCAAGCTACTGATTGGCTTGAAGCGTGCGAGTATGAACTCGACGCTCTCAGTAAGCTTGATGTCTGGAGACTTGAACCCCTTCCTGCTAATAGGAAGGTGGTGAAGTGTAAATGGGTGTTCAAAAAGAAAGCAGATGGACGCTTTCGTGCTAGGCTAGTGGCAAAAGGGTTCACCCAACTAGAGGGGGTGGACTTTGACGAAACTTTCTCCCCAGTTGCCCGCTTTGAGTCTCTACGACTCCTTCTTGCGTTAGCCACGCTTGAAGATTGGCATATTCACCAGATGGATGTCAAATCGGCATTCCTTCATGGGGAACTGGAGGAAGAAATCTATATGGAGCAACCAGTCGGTTTCGTCACAGCTGGCTCCGAGCACCTTGTGTGCCGGTTACAGAAGGCCCTTTATGGCCTGAAACAGGCTTCCTGCGCATGGAACTTGCAATTCCATGGGGTCCTTTGCGACCTAGGCTTTACGCGGACGTACTCTGATGCAGGAGTATACGTGTATCATCTTCAAGAGGGGGGTGACACGCTATTCGTGATCTTATATGTAGATGACATCACTATACTTGGGAGTTCCCTATCAAAGATCAATGATCTGAAAGCATCTCTATCAAGTCGATATGAGATGACTGATCTTGGTGAAATCCAGTCTTACCTAGGTGTTAACATCACCAGAGACCGTGCAAACCGCACTATGGAAATCAACCAATCAGATTACATCCGCGATGTGGTTGAGTGTTTCGGAATGTTAGACTCCAACCCAGTATACACTCCTCTTCCCTCTGGCGCCGAGGCACACTTGATCAAGTATGACGATCAGGCCTCTACTTCTGAGATTAAGAAGTATCAACAGATAATTGGGTCTCTGCTGTATGCGCAGATTGGAAGCAGACCTGATATATCCTTCGCTGTTGCGCGCCTTAGCCAATTCGCTTCCAACCCTTCGCCACAGCACCTGCGCCTAGCGAAATACGTCCTGGCATATCTAAACAGTACTAAGGACTATGCGTTGCGCTATGCTGGAGGGAATGGCTCAGGTGGAGAAGGCCTTCATGGCTACTGCGACTCTTCTTGGGGAGATCAAGAAGAGAAGCACTCCACCTCAGGTTATGTCTTCCTGCTTGCCAATGGAGCCATTTCATGGTGTACCAGAAAGCAGAAGACTATTGCCCAGTCTACCACAGAAGCCGAATACATGAGCCTCTCTGAGGCGTCAAACCAGGCTCAGTGGTACACTACCTTCCTTGGGGAACTAGGGTATGAGGTTACCTCCCCTATACCCCTACACTGTGACAACAAGGGTGCTGTAGACCTAGCATTAAACCCTGTCACTGGAAGACGGTCCAAACACATCCTGATCAAACACCATGTCATCAGGGAATACGTAGAAAACAAGGTCATAGACCTGATACGCACTCCTACAGGGGAAATGGTTGCAGATGGACTTACCAAGTCACTGCCCAGAGAACCCTTTGACAAAATGGTCACTGATCTAGGAATGGTGTAAAGACTCAGGAACATTGTGCTGAGTACACAGTCAATGGTCGTCGATCCTTGGTTTAACAGCAAGGACGTCACATTGTTCTGTAACAAGCACATCATGTTCTCTGATCTTCAAGAGGTTAAACAGAAGGAGGCTTCAGGAACGTCGAAGCTTTTGCAGACTTCCTTTGGGTCTTTTACAACCACGAAAAGCCCTTCTTAGAACTCTGAAGGAGTTGGATCTTGACTCAGAGAGCCTACAAATTCCGGCTCTTGAAAAGATTATCATCTTATATACAATAGTCAAGGATCTCTATCTTCAGAGCTTCAACTTTAACACACCTCTGTTACTCTACACTATGGACTGTCCCAATCATGGAGGGATGTTGAGACGCGACTGAATAAGTCACATGTCTCGTGGGATCTGATTGTGTCAGCCCACATACTAAATACGGTATCTGTCCCTTATGGACTCTTTTGGACACTCCGGACTCATACGGACCGCTTTTGTTTATCTTTATTGTCAGAGTCATATATGGCTCTTATTGTTCTTTATTGTTAAGATACCGGTATTGTCTGCTTTAGGCAGCTATTGTTCTCTGCCCTCCAATGGCACTTCTCCCTCTGGCGCACAGACCACATGTATTGTGTTTGGGTCACCAGTGCGCACAGACCATTCTTAGCTAAGCGTCCTGTATATAAGGACTGCTGTTTACGCCTCTACACTTCAGAGTTCCCTTCACCTCTGAAGTGTAAGTCCCCTTCTTTTACTTCTCTTATTACCTTTGCTCATAGACGTTCTATAGTAACTTGTCTACTAGGTATGCAGTTGTAATAGAGTTCCCTTCACCTCTGAAGTTAACTTGTCTACTAGCTCTTTGCTTTTACTCCTCGCTTGTTAGTTCTGCGCTCAACAGTTTCGCGCCACACCGAAGCGTGCACGACCGTTTCCGACCACCTGCGACCAACCAACCCCCTTTCCCCTCCCGACGTCGCCGCACTCACGCGCAGCTTTAGCCCTTCGGCACCGACGCGTCCGCGATAGCTGTGAACCTATATATGACATCT